>JMFS01132507.1:0-17774 GCA_000699545.1 Podiceps cristatus | reverse complement strand
CGTGGCCAGCAGGTTGAGGGAGGGGATTTTTGGCCCCGTACTCTGCTCTGGTGAGACATCACCTGGAGTGCTACGTCCAGCTCTGGAGCCCTCAGCACAAGAAGGACATGGAGCTGTTGGAGCGGGTCCAGAGGAGGCTACAAGAATGATCCGAGGGCTGGAGCAGCTCTGCTGTGAGGACAGGCTGAGAGAGTTGGGCTTGTTCAGCCTGGAGAAGAGAAGGCTGCGGGGAGACCTGATTGCGGCCTGTCAGTACTTAAAGGGGGCCTATAGGAAAGAGGGGGAGAATCTTTTCAGTAGGGACAGTGGTGATAGGATGAGGGGTGATGGTTTTAAACTGAAACAGGGTAGGTTTAGACTGGATACATGGAGGAAATTCTTTACAATGAGGGTGGTGAAGCACTGGAACGGGTTGCCCAGAGAGGTGGTGGATGCCCCATCCCTGGAAACATTCAAGCCCAGGTTGGACGGGGCTGTGAGCAACCTGATCTGGGTAATGGTGTCCCTGCTCACTGCAGGGGGGTTGGACTAGATGACCGCTAGCGGTCCCTTCCAACCCAAAACATTCTATGATTCTATGATTCTATGATTTCATGGGGGTTGTCTCCCCATTGCCCTGTCCTTTGTGTCATCTTGCTTCAGGGGGGCAAGGAATGGACCCAGCCCCTGGTTGTGCTGTACAGCTTCACCTCAGGGTGACTTGAAGGGGATCAGGCTTTTTGCTGCTTTTCTCAGCTGCCTGCTCTTGGTGCACAGCGTGCCATCTGGAAGGCAGGGCACCACAAGGAAGTGTGTGATGAAGCAACTGGAACCAAGACTTTGCAAGCACAGCTTGAGTTCCTTATTTCAGTTTCTCATGGTCTTGCAAGGCCACGTAATATGCAGTGTTGGGTGTGCCCAGTGGTCTTGACTAAAAGTCAGCCAGCACTTGGCTGTCATCACTTAGCCATAACACCGTGTGGCCTGTTTCCTCAGGGCCATGCTTTCTTTCATTTCTTTGCCTCACTCACATTTCAGACTCTGCCCATCTCAGGGGCATTTTCAACCTTCTCAGTTCTACCATGACAGCGACAGAAGCAGGCATGATATGACACCGCTGTTACTTCTTTTGGACTCCCACTGTCTATGTCATCCAGAAGATCAGGCAGCCCATGTAGCCTGACGCAGAGAGGACCCACAGAGACGCACACCAGTATCTAAGCAGGAGAACAGTGAGTGTGTTCTGTAAGGAAGTGAGAAAAAAAAAAAAAGACACTAGCATGTTTTCATTTCCTCAGAAACACATCCAAAAAAAAAAAAAACCCACAAGAGGGTGAGTCATCCACAGAGGATGTTGGCCTCTCTAAGTTGCAGCTGCTAGTTTTTAATTCTATAATTTACCAGGAAAATAAAATAAAAGAAGGAAGGAATGACTGGATATGATGCATATCATTGTCTCTCTGTAGGATTCTCCCTTTTACAGTGTGGATGCATGAGACTGGCTGTTGAATATCAGGTCTTTGAGCTATGAGCTGGTCATGCACAGGTGAAGTTCATGCAAATGCATCTGCAGGCTTCAGGTACAGTTTTGTGAGATCATATAAGATCAGATCATTGGTGAAAAGAGTGAAAAAAAATAATATTAT
The DNA here is from genome assembly GCA_000699545.1 of Podiceps cristatus. Classification (NCBI taxonomy): domain Eukaryota; kingdom Metazoa; phylum Chordata; class Aves; order Podicipediformes; family Podicipedidae; genus Podiceps; species Podiceps cristatus. The sequence goes on along the minus strand of JMFS01132507.1, from coordinate 16,149 downwards.
CTCTTTTTGCATAAGCAATTCAACATTAATCAGTATCCTTAAAATGAAGCCCTATGTGCAAAGGCCAGGCAATATGAAACTGTGAGGAATGGCTGAAATGCCAGAGGGTCGTGCTGCCCTCCAGAGGGACCTGGACAGGCTGGAGAAATGGGCTGGAGAAAGGAGCCTCATGCAATTTCAACAAGGGGAAGGACAAAGTCCTGTTCCTGGGATGGAACAATGTCAGGCACCAGTACAGGCTGGGGACTGCCCAGCTGGAAAGCAGCCGTGCAGAGGAAGGACTCAGAGGTCTTGGTGGACACCAATTTGAACATGAGCCAGCAATGTGCCCTCACCTCAATGAAGGAAACTGGCATCCTGCGCTGCATTAGGCAGAGCATGGCCAACAGTGGAGGAGGTGATCTTTCCCCTCTGCTCAGCACTGGTGAGACATATCTGGGATGCTGTGTCCAGTGTTGGACTCCCAGTGTAAAAGAGATGTACATACTGGAATGTGTCAAAAGCAGGGTCAAGATTAAGGGTTGGAGTATCTAGTATATGAGGACAGGGTGAGAGAGCTGGGGTGGTTTGATCTGGAGAAGGGAAGGCTCAGGAGGGGATCCTATCAAACTGAAATGTGGGAAATTGCATTTAAACATAAGAAAAAACTCACTGTGAGGGTGGTCAACATGGGAACAGGTTGCCCAGAGTGGTGGTAGAGTCTCTACCCTTGGAAATATTCACAGTCTGACTGCATGTGATCCTGAGCAACCTGCCCTATGTGACCCTGCTCTGAGCAAGAGGTTTGGGCCAGATAATCTACAGAGCACCTTTCTGACCTCAGTGATTCTGTGATTTTATTCCCAGTTGTTGCCACTAAATGAATTATTCAGCTGTTCAATGAGTTGAGATGATCTAGTAAAGAACTGAAGCAATTCTGTGTTTAGCATGAAGCTTCCACTGGCCTAGTGTGAATTAGCTGAGTCAGACCACCAGTCAACTGGATAAACATCCCCCTTCCATTTCTGCCGAGGTCCTCCCTTTGGCACACTCTGAGCAGTAGAAAGTCAAGTGTTGTAGTGCAGAGCAAACTCAGAGAGAGTTTATGATCTCTAAGTCTAGGATCTGTTTTTGTTAGATGAATAACAAATGGAAGAACAAGGCTGTAGCAAAATCTTTTCCACATGTCAGGTTAGAATCTCTTCAGTTATCAGCCATCTCCTACTCTCAGGCTTGGCTGGACTTAGCACAGAGGCAATTTTTCAGGGTTTGTGCCATGACATATAACGAGTTGGTTGCAGACACAAGGGATGTTGGCAAAAGGGTACCAGTACTTCAAATACCAACTTAAACTATGTCACTGAAGAAGGAAGCATTATGGGAAGAAAAGGAAGGTCAGTATTGTGAATATTCAATTTGATTATAGCTTGTATTGTTGATTGGTACAACTTGGAGGTTGGGAGTTCAAGGCCTTACTTTATTAGCGATAATGGGAGGATGGGACTGAGTTTTAATTCCTGGCACCTTCTTCAGGGGGCTAAGGGAAGTAGATTCAAGATAAGACCATAGTCTAGGGGTATCAAGAAGGAGAGGACAAGGAAGTCTTAAAGGTCAGGATTTTATCATGAAAACAAAAGTCTGGTGGGACTGACTTAAGGTACAGGCAAGTCAAGGGCTCTGCAAAACAAGAGCTCAAGCGGCTAAATTTGGGCTGGTTGGGGCTAGACTGATACCTTAGCTAATGGACAAGAATGGAAACCACTCAGCTGCTACCTTGGGGGATCTTGCACTTCCTAGCCTAGGCCAGCCTGGAATGAACTGAAAGTGGCTGAGAACAAAGTTCCTTGAATATGATATTGAATCAAGTTCTGCTTTTTCTCTTTATTCATTGTGCGTAGTGATTCAGAATGCCAGCCTCTTGCCCTGTTGTCTGGCTTTGCTTTGTAGATTTAGACTTTTAGTTTCCATCTGAAGATACTAAGTATTTCTAGGGGCTGCAGCACTAGGAAATTCTGGTGCCCTCACAGCCATGACAATCGGGGTGTAAAAAGATGCCAGTACGACATTGCTGTCTAACCTAGTGCTGTTATTTCTGATAGCACTAACAGTGCTGTCAGAGGAAACCAGAGCAAGTGGAAAAGACATTAGTCTAGAAAGAAAATTGTGATGGTCAAGGATGATGGAAAAGGAGTGATTGAAGTTCCTACTGCAAAACTTCTTGTAGCCTACTTTGCCGTCTCATTTGCAACCTCAGCTGGGTGTCAGGCAGGACCTGGACATAAATGAACGCAAGGAGGCTTGAATGTGGCAACTGTTAATTGCAGACAACTGTGGGAGTGATGATGCCAAGATTGTCACTGTAATGCCAAAAGTATCCAACTGGAGTGCTTAAAATTCAGTCATGCAGGATTGTATTTAGAGCCTGTTCTCACCTCTCACATGTCTCTACGCAAACCCTGCTGGATCATCATCAATCTTCAAAAGTAGGCACACTTTTGAAGTTCCTAAATTCAGGTAAAATTTTAGAATTTTTTCCTGTCTAAATACCAGTTGTCTCTGGCTGGACCTTTTGTAGGCTGGTGTCCCATCTTACATGTAAGGGTGTTGAAGATCCTCCGCAGCATGCCCAGACTCTGCTGCCCAGTGCCGAATGGCCTTGCAGATCACATCATCCCTGCCTGGCTGGGGAGGTGCAAGGAGCTGATGGCAAAGTGAGCCAGCCTCTTCTGCCAGCAGGCGTAGCTGGGGAAGCTCTGCCTTGTCTGCTTTGTGCTTTGAAATACCTGTTCAGGGCACCACTGGCTCCAGAAAATGCTGCTCCCTTGGATGGGAGTAAACCAATATAGAAAAATCCCTCCCTGCTGGCTGATACCAAATGTACTGTGTTTATGTTTCTGTTGGCCTCAATGTTTTATGTATAGTTCCTGTGAAACATTTGCATGAGGTAGAATTGCACCTATCATCTCTTCCCCCAAAATGTCAGCCTGCTTCTGCAGGAGCTGGCGCCAGGCAGTAGAAGACAGTAGATAGGCCGGGGGAAAACCTGGTGCAGGGATTTTATTGGCCTTGCATTGAGTTAATCCTTTGAGGACTTGAAATAATATGTGAAGTGTTGCTGAGACTTGAGGTCAGAGCGAAGCACAAGGGACAGTCCAGCCCCTGCCTGAACCAAGTCATGGCTCCCTTAGTCTGCCCTCTGGTAAACCTGCACATGAGTCCAAATACTTTAAACACTGTTCAAGAAAAGACAATACCCCAGAGGCATGTGTCAAGGTACAGACAACGGATCCGGTGGGGGTGGACGGAAAGGTGCACAGAGCATGCTGGACTCCTCCTGGAGTAACCAGAGGCCATTACTAGTGCCCTTGTCCTTGCTCAAGGAGTGAGTTGTCACCAGAGGAGGAGATTGCTAAGTGTTTGCAAGGGTCAGAAGTGGAACGGAAGTCAGGGCTGGACCCAGCCTCCCCTCTGCTTGAAGTGATGGGTTTGAGATAAGTAGATGTCAACTGTTGGATCAGGAACAAAATGTTGGGTTTTCCCCTGTTAATTTAGCCAGGGTGACCCTCGACTTTCCACTGGGGTCATATTACACTGGCAATCAAAAGACGCTGCAGGTATCTGGACCTGTAATCTGCAACCTACACACGTCTGAAAACGTGCCTTTGTTCCACTCTGAAGCAGTGAGGGCCTCTCCAAACATGCAGCCTTCTGATGGTCGCTCATGGACAGGAAGGATCACACAAGCGCCCACACCTGGCGTAGCTCTCTGCCCTTTGGATGCGAAAGGTATCTCTGAAAAGGTGGGTAAAAGCCATGTCTTCTCTTTCATGGAGAACTCAGAGAGTTCTGGGTTTTTTTCTCTCTTTTTTTTTTTTTTTTTTTTCTTGAAAGCAGAAAAAAACCCAAAGCTGGATCTCTGGTGAAGAACACCACAAAAATAATTGAGGCCTTCAAAATGCAGTCCTCATTTCATTTTCTTTTTTTCCTAGAAAACTGTCAAAAGTATACAATTCAAATAGTACCTTTAAAAGGTAATGCAGGCTTTGTACAAGGGTACCCGACAGGTGGTTTCTGTTTCAGTTTTTCAACTGAAGATGTAAAAATCATCTTTATGCAAAATGTGGGCTTTTGGTGAATTGACCTTGTTCTGCTCAGACAGTTGGGTTAGGTCAGGCTTTGAGGAAACTAGCCTTGCCATGGGCAGCCACTGCTTCAGTGCCGCTTGGGCTATTGCCTCCACCTTGCAACCTCTTGCTTCTGCTTCAGCTCCCTGGACTAATTCTGCACCCTTCTGCTGGGGGGCAGTGGAGGCCTGATGCAGGGGCAGGGTGCTGTAAGAGGGGGGCTTGCAGCTGGGTCCTACTTGTTGAGGCAGAATGGTCCTGGGACATGTAGTTTCAGTTACCTCTGAGAGACACAGGAGGCTGAGTAATCAGCAGGGCAGTGGGAAGTTTGGCAAGTGGTGCCTGGGAGGCTTTGGGAAGATTGGGAGCAGCTGGGACACCCTTGGCAGAGTGAAATACCTCCTGGAAGGCGACTGTGGGCTACTCTCAGCACCTGAGCTGAGTTGAGCTTTGATTTAGGGTGAGGTTTGGAAGCAAATTGAAGGGTAAAGCACAAAGCAGTGGCTGGGAGAGAAGGAGGTGGTTTCTGTTTGGCTGGGGGCTGGCACTGCTTTCCCCAGCTCCTGGGGAGCCTGGGGCCAGGAGAGCTGGCGGCAGGAAAGTCACGGTACGTGTGGTGTGGCTGTGCTCAGCAGCCCTGTTGTGCTAGTCTGCTCTCTGAACAGGCACTCGCCAGTTTGTCCAAAAAGCAGTGGGTTCCCTGGAAGAAAGGAGGCAGCTGAAGCTGCTCAGCAGGGATGGGGCAAGGAGGAGCTGAGCCAGGCAGCAGCTCTGCTACACCATCAGGAGCGTGTGAATCTTTGTCTATGTTAAGCATCTCTGTATGCGATTAGCTCTGCAAGGCAGATGTGAACTCGGTTGTGTCTTGGCCACTTTGCTTTGGGACAGCCATCTGTAAGGCAGTAACACTTTGCTGTTCTAGCGGGCTCTCAAATCGGTGGGCAGCACTGCTTGCTTGCATTTTGGGAAGGGAAGGAGCTGAGTTTGCACGAAGGTTTGGGGATGAGATGGTATCCCAAAACCCAGAGCACATGTACTACCACTGGTGGAGCAGCTGTAGTCTGCAAGCGTGTTCTCTCCTGCGCGGCTCCCAGGTCTGTTCCCAAGGAGAGGTGTGACCTGGGAACAGGAGGAAGAAATTATGTTTGTGACTAGACGATGGCATGGGTATTGTGGAAGGGGATGAAGGAGAGGTGGAAGTTGATGAAGTTGTTCTGTACTCATTGCTGCAAATTTGCTGCTCATAAGGAAACATGCAGTACTGCAAGGGTCTGGCTTGTCCATGGGCTGGAGTACTGCTGCCTTTGCCGTAGCCTTGGTCGTTGGTACAGAGTTTTGGTTGGGGGAGAGCTGCTTCCTCGATTACACTCAGCTCCTGAAAGTGGTGTGCAAGTGACTTTGGTCTGGCAAAACTCCCTGAGCTTCCCCAATTCCTCTACCTCATGCTCAGGGTGAGAGCGCAGCCACTGGGAAGTAGAGGATCTGGCACCGAGTGGGTCTTGCATCTACGCCTGCTTCAAGCGCCCTGTCTTCATGGTTTGCACTGAAGGCACAGGGAGGTTTCCAATATGCTATATAAAAAGGAGAACTAATGTTAACTGAGGCTCTTGAATGCAGGTGCTCTTAGGAGAGCTCAGGAGCTGCAGGGGGATGATGCTGAGTGTGAGGAATGAGCCTTTAACTCATGGACATGCATTTCTGCTCTAACAGAGTCTCAATGTCACATGTTTTACCCCTTTAGTGGCCTGTGGCTGCTCAGTAGATCAGAGGGCTGCTGGGGTGTTTTTTTCTGGTGCCCAGGAGGACATTTCCCCAGGCAGGGCACCCCCAGCAGCAGAGCTTGCCTGGGGCTGGGAGCTGCTGGAGGGCAGGGCAGAGAGGTGTGCGCTGGCATCAGTGGGCATCACTAGCCAGCATCCTGCAGGCACCTCCTGGAGGTGCAGAAAAAGGGGTATAGGGGGGTGGACTGGCATGTGATTTGAGCAAGCATGTGAAAATTTCCATCAACTGTTTCTTGGCTTTCATGCCTGTGCCCATTTGCTGGGCTGCCATGCGTTGCAGGGTTGGAGGGGTGTTGAAACTTTAAGAAAATGTGGCACTTGTGGACTGAGTTAGAGGAGCGTGTGTACCCACATGCGAAGTCAACCCCCACATATGTAGCTACAGGATCTAAATCAGAGAATTCATCATGTAATTTGTATTTCTGCATATAAGTAGATATTTCTGTATTTGGTGTGGGGAAAAAACCTCTGGTGGGAACACAAAAGAAACCAACATGGCTGATCTGAAGAGAAAATGTGGAATATAAAGTTGTCTTTAGTGTCCTTAGTGTTGTATTTGTACTTGTCTTTTGATGTAAAAAGGAGACAATATGGTACCTCTGGCACAAAAAAAAAAGGAAGAGACACTTAAAGAATGGAACTTTTAAGTGTATGGGCCAACCTGGAAGTATTGAGAGAGCGGCAAAGTACTGAGATGACAGCTGAAGAGGCAGATGACTCTGACCCGCCTCTCTTCTCCCAAGCAAATCTTTCTGAAACACTGGAGACCCTTATATCTGTAAATACTCAGCCCTCACAGTTCGCCTTTCATGTCACTAGAAGGAAAATGCTACAGCTTTTTAGCGGGCTGATCCGCTTCATGCTGGTTTCTCATGAAGAATGAAGAAATTCTTTCTAAACCTCAAAATATCAGTCTTCCCAGCTGGCCAAGAAGCTGGAGCTAAGTGATAAATGGGGCAGATTTCTGTCTTGTAGTGTTTTTTCTAATGTTGTAAATAGTTTTGTGGGTTTTGTGTTATTTTTTAACAACAAAACTGCTTGAATCTGAATTTGGGAACAGGTTTAGTCAAAAAGTAGTATTGGTGACTGATGGAAATACCAGTCAGAAGAAACTGGTTTCCTGGTTCTTGTTTTTGAAGTGACCTCTTTGCTTCTAGATGATGCTGTCAGTTTTCTTAAATCTGTGACTTAATCGAAGCCACTTTGCCCACTCCATTTCAGATTGCGTGAGGTGCCTTTGTTAGCTGAGCTGCAGAAGCAGCGAATGTCACGGGGAAGTAGGAGGGGCTGGAAGCTTTAGAGAGAAAATGCAGCCTCCTGCATTCATAGGTTTAGTTGTGTAGGATTTTTCTGCACCTCAAATAGACTCCCTATTCCTACAGCAAGTCAGCAAGAGCGAAGAGTGGACTGGTGTTCTCCGTAGCTGGGATTCATGGCATCTGTTCATCTGTAGCTCTCTGAAATGTTTGAGCTTTGTGGAGCAAATCTCCCAGAAGTGAAGGGCAGTAGGAAATGGCTTGTATGCGTGGATGCGGTTGGCATCTGCTGCGAGGGGTAGGGATGCTCAGCAATGTCGCAAGCACGGTGCTAATAACGAGATGCCGTGGGCTGGCAGGAGGCCATTGCAATGGTGAGGCTGGATATTAGTATCCTGACTGCAGATGAATCCCGTGTGTCTGCTGAGTGTTCACGGCGTGGAAAGGATCGGTTCCTGAAATGCTTTTTAGGGACAGGAGAAGTCAGAGCTGGGGTGTTTTAAGATGCCTCCCACCCACACCCCCAAAAGCCTGTTGAGTGTCACACTATGCAAGCAAAGACATATCAAGGAGGAGAGGTTATTAAAACACACTTCAAAAATAGCTGAAAATCAAGTATATTGGTATTTTAATGACCAGATTTGTAGGACTTGATGCCTCTTCAGGCTATGGTGGAAGAACAGAGATGTCCCGTTTGCCCACGAGGGTGGCAGGTTCAGCTGCTCCATGGTGCCACCAGTCTCTTGCCATAGAGATGTCATCTCCTGGGTCCCACAGAGCTGCACCGGGGCCAAGCTGTGGTCATGGTGGGGGTGATGCTGCTTTACAGAGCCAATGCTGCAAGCAAAAGTGCTCAGCAGAGGTAATATCAGGCTAGATTTCTCCACAATAGCATCCTGCTTAACATAATCCTGGCTGCCTTGTTTTAGGGAGGGGACAGCTTGGTATCAGGGCTGCGTGGGCTGGGGCGCAGGGGCGGTGCAAGTGAAGCTCAGCCCCACTGTGCTCACCCATCCAGAGTTCACCTCTCGTTTCTCCTGAAACTCACTGAGAGGAGCCCTTCTTCCCTGTGGTCCTCACATCTTCCAGTCAAGAGTTTGAAGAGCACTCTTCCGCCTCTCCAGCAGGATGGGTACCACTAGACTGACCTCACTTGAAGCCACTTCATCCCTTGCCAAAGCTGCTGTTGCCCGTGGAGTCACCTCAGGAGATTGTCATATTCTCTTGAACTTCTGTGCTCCTGGGTGACTTTTCTTGGAAGGATTTGAGCCTGTTGCCTGAGACAAGTGCATGAATATGTTGAACAGGCAGCTCTAACTTGCATCAGAGATGTCCTTCTGCTTTGTCTGCAAAGGACACTGAGGGCTGGCTTACCAGCCCCTAGTTCCAGCCTTTTTGCTTCACCTGCGAGGGAGGAGAATCCGTGTAAAGGGAAATGTGGCACTATTTTCTTCTCACAAGAGACATTCAGATCTAGTCCAGCACAGTAAACTACAATTATTTTGTGGGTCAGGAGCCCACAGCACTGTTATAGGCCACACAGTGATCCTTTGGAGTCAGCATAACTGAGGGTGGAGGTGAGTAACTTGGAGTCACAAACTGTAGCTCAGCACAGAGCAGCGTGGACAATACCAAGGTGTTTCTGCATCCTCATGTTTCTCCTGAAGATGGTACGAACTCATCAAAGCAGATGCCAAGATGTGGTGCCTGCTTGCCTAACGGTGCAGGAGACAGCAGGGAAGGTTTTATCTTTAAAAAGATGGTCAGGCAGTTTCTGACAATCACTTTGAGTGTTTTCTTCCCCACATAGAGACTGGAGATCCAGAGTTATATAAAGCAAATCTTGAAAAATTTTATCAGATTTGGTAAACCAAGCAGGGACAAATAAAACTACTCACTGATTCTGATGAGAGAGAACTTTGAGCTCAATTGAAATGTGAATAGCAAGTCTAATTTTCTAGCTTGTGGCATGTTGTGGGGGTGGTTTGAACTGTGTGCTGCTCTGAGTCAGGTATCAGATGTCCCCAGTGAGCAGATAAGCTGGTGTGACCATGGTGCCTCAGGCTGCACAGTGCCGTGGAGGTACCGGTCATGGTATCTGTCATAGAGCATTTCCATGGGGGCAAAAGCAATCTGTTACATACATTGGAACAAGTGTACACTTAGTCGGAAGCATTTGCCTTCAGCCTCGGAGATCTGATCCAAACCCATCAGAAAGTGATGGACGTTTCCCAGGGATTTGTGTGGGTGGTAGATCTGCCTCCCTTTAACCACAGGCTGGGACAAATGTTGGCCCAAACAACCCTGATGGTGAAAGCTGGGCAGTGCTGTGTCTCCAGGCTTTGCAAGGTCTTTTTGCTGTACAGCGTGATCTCTGCTGTAGCTGGGGAGTCCTTGCAGGCTATCTTGGATGATGAGTTTAGTCCATCTGAGCAACTTTGTCACCCTCTGTCAGCAGTTTTTGTGAGATGGGCCTGCTGACTTCTGTGCTTGATGCCTCTGTCACAGAGGATTTGATGCAAATTGAACAAAAAGGATGAAAGGCCTGTTCCAAAGAACTGTAAAGCATGCAGTCCTCTCTCCTCCTCCAGGTACTGGTGGGCTCCATCCACTGCCTTCATCTGCCCAGGCACCTGGTGGGTCATGGAGCCATGACCTGGCTGAGTGCATGCGATGACTATTCGCTGGGTGACTGATGGGGATGTGGGGAGGGGATTTCTCCCATCCAGATGCCTTTCTTGCTGTGTCTTGCTGCAGCCTTGCTCTCTCATGGCAGCTTAGGTTTAAACACCTGGTGCTGAAAGTTACAGGGAAATCTCTCTCCCATCCAGACAGTCAGCTTGATGGTGTTTGTCTTAAATGCCCTTATAATGTCTTCTGTTAAGAGTTCGAGCCCGAGGTAATATCTGTAACTCAAATTTATTCCCAAAAAATGGTGCTGATATTTTGATCAACAGCCTTTTAATTGAACACTTTAGCAGTATTATAGCTCAGGTCCCTGGTATCTCGATGACTGTGCACTGTCCTCATGAGCTCCCACCTGAGCTGCGCTCTCAGCGGCTCAGTTTAGCATGCTGCTGGCTCTCCAAGAACTGGAGCTGAGTGCTCAGCCACCACGCTGATCCAAGCGTTTGCGTTTGGCAGAGGTACAGCCTGTTTCTAAAATTGTCTCTGAGATAGTTTTGCCTGGGTTTGCATCTCCCAGACGGACAAGCCGGGTGGTATTTTATATGGTGTCATTGTTTGTTTAGCTAATGAAGTAGGGAAAAACAAAGAGCCAGGATCCTTGGCTTTGTGAAACAGCTGTCAACAAGCAGCCCTGAGAGAGCAGAGGAGTAGGGACCTAGCAGCCAGGGCACTGAACCAGGGCTCTGAGGGATGGTTTTGATTCCTGAGTCAGTGCAGTCATCGATGAAATGCAGAAAACGATGCCTCAGCTGAAAAAGAGGAGGGAGATGCTGGGAGCAGCATGCTTTTGCTGGTTGTCTCCCAGGGAGCAACTGGTGCAGTGCAGTGGAGGCCAGCTTTTGTCTGCTGCTGCCTGCCTGGAGTGAACGTGACCTACTTCTGCAAACATTTCCAGAGTTTTCCTTCTGGAAGAACTTGCCCACAGAAGTGTGGCTTTCCTTCCCTCGTGGCTTGTGCCCTACCACATAACGTGAGGCAGTTCCTTTAGTTGTTTTTATCTGATGCTGAGGAGGCTAGTGAGAAGCTCCTGCCTGGAGGAGCTCTGCTGGAGAGCAGAAAGCACAAGGAAAACAATAAAGTATCTTCCTGCATCCCCCCTTTAGTTTGCTGTTTTGACTTCAGACGCAAGCTGCCATCGTTTCCACATGGAACAGCCACATGAAAAGCACCACTAAACAGTTCTCTGAGTTTCTCAACATGAAACACAGCAGCTAAATATATTTAATCTGTGGGTATTGTTCATCTTGGCTTTAATTTCCTGTTCTCAAAAGGTTTAGGAATTTAAACCCATGAATCATTACTGAAGCTGTTAATGCTTGGAGCCTTTTTCAGAAATGGAGATAAAGGAACTGATATTAATACCAGCTTAGCATGAAATCAGCCAGAACAACTCTGAGAAGTTCACTGGCATCCCAGATGTCACTTGGTTTCTATCCTTGATGAAAGCCCCTAAGAAAGAGGGTAGGTGGACAAGATTATTTTCCCCCAGGTAAAGAGGATGCTTCCATTTAAAATTTTGAAGAGAAAAGTCTCTCTGGCAGGTTACAGGCTGCATCATCCCCATCTGGAGACCTCTAGAGCACTGTACTGTTCCTCTGTTTCTAAAATTGAAGCATCTATTCAAACAGTGACTTTTTCAGAGCGTAGTCATGAGATTTCTCTGGGGCTGGAGGTCATGCACTTGCTCACGTTGAATAAAAGATTGGAAGAAAGACTTGCTCAGTTCCATCTATCCGGACTTTCAGGCTCCTGCTTTTATACTTGCAGGATGTAAGCATCCTCCCAAAGTCCTGACCTCAGCAGCCTCCCAGATACCTTAGAAACAAGGTCTGGCCATAAGATGCTTCAGTGGAGGATGTGACTTCCATTTCTCTGGAGACAAGATTTAGGGTAAATTAAGTTCTTAATCTTCTTTCAAGAACCTGTTTTGGCTGCAAGACCATACCAGGCTTCCTTTGTCTCCTCTGGGATTGAACCCTGAAGGTCCAAGAGAAGTTCCAGGAGAACTTATAGAAAGGTCCTAACTAATGAATGTAGTCAGAAGTGAAATAAAAACTATGTGGGAACTGTTTTATATTTTAATTTTGACTTGGGTTTAGTTGTGGAATGTCATAGAAATAGAGAATTATTCAGGTGGGAGGTGAATACTGGAGGTCTTCTAGTCCAGTTCCCTACTCGCAGCAGGGCCAACGGCATGGTTGATAATGTTGATAGATGTGACTCAGCAGAAAAAGCTCTCTCCTTTCTTGTTTGATTTGTACCTTTGGGTAGCACAGAAGCAGAGAAACTACAAGGTAGCTGCAGAAAAACATTTGGGAGGAACAAGCTTGATCCTTGTTCACAGACTTGCTCTAATGATTGCTCTTTTCAGGAAGAGAAAGAGCGTGGTTTCTAGCATCTTCCTCCGCTTCCCTCAGGAAAGGGAAGTTCCTGGTATAGAGGAGGTGGTCCTGCTTCGTCTTGCTCCCTGTGCTGGTGGTGTGCTGGATTGCCACCGCTAGCTGAGCGGGGGCCTGGTTTCTGTGTGCATTCGCGCTGTGACTGCAAGTCCTTGCTCTCAAACGAAGCACAGCAGTGTGTTGTGGCAGCTCAGGAATGTGCTCGCTTGCAAAGGTGCTGGATGTCAAATGATGCTGCACCAAGTCACTCTGTTGTCCTAATGCTGATAGAGCTGCAGACTTTTTGTGCCAAGTGTAGCACCCTGTTTGGGAAGAACTGCGCTGTTTCCTTATATACATGAAAATGTAGCTGAACTCTAATGAGAAATGGAGACATTCCTACAAGTACAGTTGTAATTTACGCTTGTCTCCTCTAAAACATCTTTAAAATGTGTCAGTCCTACAAACCAAAATGCTAAGAAATGCACACTCCGAGAACCTGGAGCTTCTAGTGCCAAAGATGGTGACTGAGTCTGAATACCTGAAGGTATTCATTGTGATCGCTGCTGGTCTCCTTTCGCCTAAGCACCTGCGAGCCCCTTCCGGGCAGTTTGGGTTCACTCTGAACTTGCGCAGCAGAGCCCTGAGGCATGCTTGCTCCCAATGAGCTGCTTATAAGGAAAAGGCCTCTGTACCCTTCTCGCCTCTGTTCTCCATCATCAGTTAGCTTGAGCCTCTGAGGCCGCAGCCCATGACTGCGTCTTTTCCTTTCACAGAGCACTCTGGAGTCACTCCTGCTCCTGGAACAAGCATGCTCAGAGCCAGGAAGCATCAGGCTCCATCTGAGCCTCTGGGGCTGTCTCTCCATCTGTTTGTTTAATGACGCGCAGCAGCCTCATCTCTGACTTTGCACCCTCAGGACATTAATACACTCTGATGTTCAGGCCAGCCAGCTATTCTTCTGAGACGAGACTGCGGCTGGTGCACTGTAGGTTTGAGATGGTTTAAAATTCTTCTTCTGAATTGCTTTATGGCTCAAAATGTTGCTCCGAGATCTGCAGGACACACAGAAAGCTTGCACAAGTGTGCTTGCTTGTTTTCCGCTGTTTTCCAAAGGAATGGGCAAGCCTCAAAATCCAGATACACTTACTTGATCTGTTGGGGAGGACACTAGATTGAAGGTTGGGAGCTGAAGGTTTTTATCTAGCTCTGATGTGCAGCCTTGGCCGAGCACCTTTGTTCTCCTTTTCTCCCCTCGCTGCTGGCATAGCATGAACTGTTCAGATCCTTTGAGGCAGGACAGAGGCATGAACGTTTGTAGAGCTGTTGCTGTTCTGTAAAGCTGAATGTAGATTTACAATGGTGGTGGTAGTCGCAATGATTTTTAAAAGCTTAATACACATTTTTGTGAAGCAGTGAGGGTTAAGTGACTTGCTGTCACTTACAATCTGGAACCACTGTGATCAGGAAATATCTATGGCAAAATGGACTTGCTAGGGAGTGTTGGAGCTGGCCTGTGTCCTGGGAATGCTGTGTGGTTAATAGGGGAAAGAGGGAAAAGGGGAAGGGAAAAACCAAAACGAACCACACACAAAACCCACACCAACTGAAAGGGAAGACTAGCTTGATATATGCTGCTTTGTAATAGGTGCTTAGAAGAACTCATACCTGGGAGAGAGGGGGAAGCAGGTGAGAACAAGCAGGGCAGCAGTGCCAAATGATGTCTGAAGGAAGCTGGCCCCTGAAATCACTGAGTGAGAGTGGCAAAGCTTTAGGGAAGAGAGACCTTAGTAAAGTGCTGGTTTCAAAAATCCTTCTTTGCTTCAGCTTCTTTGTTCCTGTGGCCTTTTGTGTGAGAAAGTGGCATAGTTCCTGTCTATGCAGAAGCTCAGGTGTCAGAAGGGAAGAGTGGCAGGGACTGTGACATCTTGGGGATGCCCAGGTGAAATACCTGCCAAGAAACTCCCCTAATGGGTTTAGTGCCCCATTAAATAAGGGGAAATATACTTTTCCTTCTGAGATGGAATGAGGAAAATATTTGGCTTTCCCATAATACATTACTAGCTCTTTCCTTTTGTTTTGGAGCTGGAGGTCACGTGCAGGAATTCCAGCTTGTTGCACCTCACATCGTGTTTGATAGGTAGACCAAAGGGGTTACCCAAATAGTCTAGTTCTGTGCACGAGTCCTTATACAAAATAGGGCCCTGTTCTGCCACGTGCAATCCAGGCCCAGGACACTGTGAGCAAGACTTTCTGAAGCAGGTGATACAACCCCAAGGTTTTTTTGCAAGCTCCAGGTGGTCTTGGCTCACCATGGGACCAGGAGAAGATGCTTCAGGGGCCCTAGAGAACGAGCAAATTGTTGGGAATGGTGGGGGGAGCTGCTCTACCTGCCATGCCATTGAGGAACTCAGGCCAGCCAAATACCCGCGTCCGAACATCTGCAGGTGCTGGCAAAGGCAGTGCCAGGCAGGATGAAATGCAAGCCCTGAATTACAGAGAGAGGGGGCAGGGTGAGAGGGAGGCATGGGTCAGGGAAGCAGCAGCTGATACGTGCAGGCGTTCTTCTCCAGGGTGAAGGCGCAGGACCAGTTTCCTTTTCAGAGCCAGCCGCTACCCAGCGTGGTACTGAGCACAGCGGGTACTGTTCATGCCAAGTTGCCAACAGTGCATTAACAAAAGCCCTAACGAAGAATAGAGCAGGCTTATCGTTCACTGCAGAGCTGCAGGTATGCCAAAAGAGCCATGTATGAAAAACACAGATGGGAGCACGTGTCTGCATGCACCCACCTGTGTAACTGAGGGATGTGTGCCCAGGGCAGGCTGGCCTGCTTGGATCTGGTGGCTTGAGAGGCTTCAGTACAAAAGGTTCTCTTGATTTGCTTGAGCCTGTGCTTAGTCAAGGAGCTAGCTTTCAGTGAAACAAGGTCAAACCCTCCTAGAAATGGGAGTTATTTTGAGAGTGATTTTCAATGCTTGAGTTGATTCCATTGAGTGGGATATGGTTTGTTGATTTTATTTTTTATGTTTTTTAAAATGAAAGTGAATGCTCAATGTAAACTTCAGCATTTTAAGATGCTTCTACTTAGAGCATCCCTAATTGATGATGAAAGTCATGGCTACTGAAGTCTTTTCCTGATGCACCTTTGTGAAGGGACCTCAGAGCTCTGGAGAAAGCGGGGGACGGTGGACTTGCTTGCGGTGCCTTTTGAGTGGGAAGGGCCAAGGATGCATGGGAGCCCTTCCACTTCCATAGCACAGCATCTCATGGAGTTTATCCACTAGCAAACCGTGCAATCAGTCTTTCAAATTCTTCCATTTGCATCCCAGTAATAGCGGAACAAGGCAGTTTTCTCTGTTATAAAAATCTCCCTCTGCTCTGCGTTATTCAGAGGTGTTCAGGAAATCTGGCTCTTTCCCCTCCTCTCCCCCGCTCCCCCAAAGCGATTTTCTTTCTCCAAAAGCAGCATGTTGCATCTTTCTCTCACCCCAGCAGATGGATTTGGATGAATGTAGGTACTCAGGGTTATTGCAGCTACCTGCTATTTTAGCAGGAGAAGCCCCCGCGTGCAGAAGAGAACAAAGCCTGAGGATTCCCGAGGCCTCCATTGATGCAGAAGGCACCGAGCAGAGCGTGAAAGAGATAACAGAAGCGCAGCAAGATCCTCCTCCTCCATCCCTCCCCCTTCCTCACCCTCTGATTCAAGGAGCAGAGGCTGGTTTGTGAATGAGGAGCTGAAACTCGTTCAGATGGAACAAATAACCGATAAAGGCGCACAATAGCAGCTGCTCGAAAGCCGAAGTCGGCAACGAAAAGGTAGTGGTTCTCAAGAGGGGGGTTATTTCCCGATGAGTCATTGGTGTGTGACAGATGGAAGGAACTAATAAAATATTAGGGACTTGCAGAGCTTTGATCTTCCTCCTCCCCCCAACCTCCCCCCCC
>JMFS01132498.1:0-11238 GCA_000699545.1 Podiceps cristatus | reverse complement strand
GCCCCAGTACTGAGCCCTGGCGAACACCACTCGTGACTGGTCACCAACTGGATTTGACTCCATTCACCACCACTCTCTGGGCTTGGCAGTCCAACCAGTTTTTAACCCAGTGTAGAGTGCACCCATCCAAGCCATGTGCATCCAACTTCATATGGTTCACACAGGACCACCTCTCAAGGCCCCTCTGAAGCATCCCTTCCCTCTGGCATGCCAACCACACCACACAGCTCGGTGTCATTGGCAAACTTGCTGAGGGTGCACTCAGTCCCACCGTCCATGTCGCTGACAAAGATATTAAACAGCACCGGCCCCAGTACTGACCCCTGAGGAATGCCACTGCCGCTCATCACTGGTCTCTAGCTGGACATCGATGCATTGATGGCAACTCTTCAGGTGCGGCCATCCAGCCAGTTCCTTATCCAACGAGTGGTCCATCCAATATACTTCACGAATTTCTAATTCTATTGCAGCGCTTCATTGGATAGTAAATATTTTCATGCAATGTTAAAATATTTTACAACAATACTCAAAACACTGAAATCAAAACCTGTGGTGTTTATGACTGCTTGTTTAAATTAATAGTGGGGTTTACTTTTTTAATTGTGTTTAATAGTATATATATTTCCACAGATATGTAATATTTTACTTTTTTTTTTTTTTTTCCAATCTCCATCAAGTTATAATTGCAGCATTTGGTTTTAGGTATTAATTTAAAGTAGGGGAGCACCCATAGAACAGAGGGGAGTTCAGGAGTGGACAGCTGCAGTTCCAAGAAACTGAGTCTGGGTGATGGCTACCCCTCAAAAGAGAAGTGAGAGCTGAGACTGTTTAGCCTGGATAAGAAAAAGTTTGGGGAGGTAAGGTGGATTTAATCAATGTTTAAAAATACCTGATGGAAGGGTGTAAGCAAGACTGACTCTTCTCATTGTTGCCTAACAGCAAAAGAGGCAACAGGCACACATTTGAAATGCAAAGTTTCAGCTGAATATAAGAAAACTAATTTTTACTGTGAGTGTAGTTTAACACTGAAATAGCTTGTCCAGCGAGGATATGGAGTCTGTCCTTGGAGATACTCAAAACCTGACAGGACACAATCCCAGGCAACCTGCTCTTGCTGACCCTGTTTTTAAGCAGAGATGTTGGACTAAATGATCAAGAGGTTCCTTCCTTGTGACTCTGTGATAGCCCACAAGGTCAAAAATCTGTTAAGTGTGACATTGAAGAAAATTCAGCAGAGGATTTCATGAAAGTCTGCAGTCACTCTGCATAATATGCGTAGTCCTGATTCCGCTCCCCCAGAAGTGGCTAGTACTTACATTGCTTTAGGATCATGCTACTATGTTATAACGTGAAGTTGTTAAAATATTGCTTTTTGGTCTTCTGGTTTAGATCAACATATTTGCATATCTGTCTTCTGAATTCTATTTAATCTGAACAAGTCTCCCATAGCAGTCTGATAGTCTTAGAGCCAGGTTTCCACTTTATGCAAGCAGCGGAGTTCCAGTGAAATTAACAGAGCTAATCTGGTACACGCTGGCTGAGAATCTGATCCCAAGCACACATTTGGGTCAAATGAAAAAGTATTTACTTGGAATAAAAATCTAATCACTGCTGACTTAAGGTTCAGTAACTAGAGTCCACAGTAAGCCTTAGCACGAGTCAAAGTTTCACAGCTGTAGATCTGTATCTTTCTGAAATTGTGCAAACTTGCCGCCACCTCCTCCTTTCTTCTACTCACCTTCTCAAATATTGGGGCCCTTCATGTAGAATACTGATTTTCTCCTTGAATCCTTGGGTTCCAGCAGCAAAGCAGTTGTTCATTTCTTCACTGTGATGTCATGACTCTGTCTTACATATGTAACTGTTATGACTTTAAGGTAGAAAATATGCAGAGAACATTTGAACATCAGCAGAAGATCACCATGGACTGAGAACAGGGCATGTGTAAATGCTCTTTCATTTGGAAAAAGCATTTGTTATATTTAACAAAAGAATAATGAAAAGCACTGAGCTGGAACAAGCTGTCAAGATGGCATTTGGCTAAAGGGCATAAGAGTAGAAACTACAACACACATTTCACAAACTGATAGTTTCAGTACCTCAGGTAATTACCCTATTACTTAGTCATGCCTTCCCTGATGCTTTCCTTTCTCCATATTAGCATTTCTTATTATTGCCTGATATTACATTTCAGTCTTATAAATTGACTTCAATTAAAAGGTCACAACACTGCAGATCTATATACAGAATCAAGAATTTGGAAAGGCATTGGAAAAAAAAAAAAAAAAAAAAAAAAAAGAATTGTTTACATTGCATTTTTATCCAAACTATATCAAAACCACCTATATGTTCACTCCACTCTATTTAATAGAGGAAAGTAAGTACAATGCTGTTAAGGACATTTCACTTGATACCTGACTCTGTTGTGTGATCTGCTTCCAAAAGATGTATGTAATTATTTTTCATTCCAAATTCTCAACTGATATAAGGAGGCTGATTCTTTTCATTTGTGAGCTTAATTTTTTTGTTTGTTTTACTTCTTTATATGAATTTATATACCACATATTAGTAAATTGAAGCCAGTCAGCATTTTTCAGTTAACTCATCAAAAGCAAGGAGATTTCAGTCTGATGATTTACCTACTTGGCATTAAAACTACATATTGTTCTTCTCAGGAAGTTTCTCCTCTACAGGATACTTGTAATGCAACAACTATGGTCAGGAACTCAGATTCTAATATAATATGTTGCATAAGGAAAACAAGCAACAGAGCACATTTGAACACTGATTGCAAAAACATGTGGAAGATAACTTCTCAGCTTTCACAGGAAAATGAAGACAGCCTATTGCTGTTTTAAGATAGTTATAGAAGAGAATATTAAAAAGTAAACTTAGTGAGGAAGAAATAGCCAATTTTCAATTGAGATTACAAATACAGAGCACAGGAGCAGTTTCCTTGCATCCGCTACATTTCTATCTGTGAATATTATGAAGCCATCTTTTCTTGGCTACTTTTATGCTGACCCACGTGTATTTTAAGAGCTTTTGGCCTTGGAACATAAACATTTCAACTATCTTCTGAAATTCTCCCCTTGAGAAGAAAGGGCATTTGTTCCTTTGCAAATTAATATAGTGGGTGAAATTTTCAGCTGATCAACATTCATCAGTATCTTACACCAGCACATGAAGAAGTATGCCAGTTACCTCAGAAAACTAGGAGATAAACTGGGTTTTTTGCCTTCCCCTTTAAGTCAATCACTGGCTTTAGAGAGCTAGTGGGAGAAAATTATTTTTGTCTATTATGGGAAAAATTATCCACTGGACAGATCAAATTCAAAGGTAAACAGCTAAATTATCATTATTGTGATCATAATAACATAGGAAGTTGAAACCAATGAGAAGGAATTCAGTCAGGAAAGCAAAGTTAAATAAAACAAACAAACCAACCCAACAAAAACAATGCAACAGTTTCTCCAGCCAGTTCATTTCTACCTTTCAGAAACAGATTCTGCATCCCCAGGTGTATACTATAGTTTTCAGAAGCCTCCATAAGTGAGAAGAGATAGAAATAATGAACTCTAACAAAATATGCTATCAAGAGATGTATCATCAAAGCAACAGGATAAGCAGAAAAATCAATCAGCTGATTTCTGACCCTGAGAAACTATAGGCAATATTAAAGATGGGAACTAAAATCAGATCAGTTTTGTCCTTGCCTCCAAAAGACAGGCACAACTATGGCTAGGGAAAATAGGTGATGTGTTCTGGGCTTCACAAGAATCACCTTGGTAAGCGAGTTCGATGCACTCCATTTACCCTTTTCCAACAGGAAACAAAGGAAGGGCCCTCCTTCAAAATGTTATGTGTTAGTAGCCAAGTATATAGATACAAATTTTATTGAAATATCTATTTGTTATTAATCTCCAAAACTGTAGTGAAAAGAAACCACAGTAATAAAAATCCTGAGGCTTTAACACAAATAAAAATAAAATAACATGTCACAGATTCATATTCCACTTGTCATATTTGTGATAGAGGAGTTAGTAGGTTATTGGACTTAGAATAGACTTAGATCACGGGGTTTTTTCTTATTCTATTACAGAAAAGTGGTATTTCAACCATAACTAAGTGCCACAAATTTCTAAGTTTTGAGTAATTGAATACCTGGAGTTAATGAGAAAAATGTATAATTTTAATTTTGGTCTTAAGCTTTAGAAAGAAATATTCAGTCCAGATTAACCTTAAGGTTTTTGTGTACAAATTTTGCACATTACTTCACATTCCTCCTTCCTTGCTTCCAATTTCATAAAGACTGAAAAAACTATCACTTACCCATCTTGGGAAAATATTGTTGGAATTAACATCTGTAGAGTGTTTTGGAATCTTCTTATTAAGAATGCTATGAAAAGAAAGATAAATACTTCTACTATTTTACATAAATAGAAACTGAATATGTGCAAAACAGTCACCGTACCACTACACTAACTGGGAAGAGGATCACATACTTCTGACTATGGTCCTTAAGTTTGGGTATTATTCTCCCCCTTCTGTGACCTCGGACTCTTCAGTGATGGAGTCTTTTGGACCACCGAAGTCCCATGCCCCAGAAAGCATGTCCCCTTTGTACAGCAGACAAATCAGAAAAAGCTACCTTAATCGACGCAAAGAAATATAAATCTCGTAATGAAAAATGTATTTTCTTTTTAGAATCTGTTTTAACTTAACCAAGATTCTCTAAAGTTTTTATTTTGTTGTTAGTAGCTCTGCTCATTGGTATGATTTCTTTAAAATTGCTTCCTGCCACACACAAATTTAAACATGCTCATTGTAATTAAGGAGGAATAAGTTTCAAAAAAAGAAACAACTTAGCTCAATGGGAGCCAAATCAAACATTTCTACTCAGTGACTGATTGTTAAAAGTGCAGGTTTGTTCCCTAGAAAAGGAAATGTTTTCCAGTCTCTTGCATCTCTGTTCCACATGCTTTTATGTAATCTTAGCTACCTTCTTAACTACTTTTATTTTACATATAGAGACACCTAGTGGCTCGAGCCTGGTTTGCTCTGGAAAACAGCAGTGATTTCTCGTTTCTGAATGAACTTCAGATGTTTTCAGGTATTATTTCTCTCTTAAAACACAACACAATATTTTAGTACTTTTTTTTGGTAAATTCAGATGTCTAAAGAATTGTATTTCATAATACACAAGAAAAGTTTGAGATAAAAAGGACGAATATTTTTTGTCTTGATTTAAATACACACCTGAAGAGTAAATATATCTAGTACTTTTTTTTTTTTTTTTAGACTACCATAGAAAATGTACCTTGATTTTTTTTTTCTTCAGAACATTCAATTTTATTCATATTATGCACTAGATTTGTTACATTTTTAGGAAGAGATACAGAGGCTAAAGTATCTCAAACATGTTATTTTTCATCATTTCACATACGTTTGTACACATACAATTATGCTTCTGTACTTGTGATTTAGTGGATGACTTGGACCTAGCTGCCTTTCTTGGTGTCACTGGAATTGCTCTACATGCAAAGGAAAAAAAAAAAAAAAAGGGCAGAATAAAGCCCCTACCAAGAAATTGGGTAAGGCTTAGTTAATTCTTTCACCTCCACTCTTAAAGGAAAAAAAATGTTTCTAAGTAAACAGGCTAACAGTCTTAGTTTAACTAATCTGTGATTTAGCAGAATGTTTTCTAACCCAGACAGCCCTGGTAAGCTTATGAGTCTAAAATTAGTTACATATGCTGAAAATTTAATGTGCCATTTCTTAATGCTTTCAAAAATTCTCCATTCCTGGGGCACTCAATGATTGCATTTAATCTGCATGAGCTCTGTACCCATATTTTTAAATTGTAATTCTCTCTTCAGCTCATTTTAAAACATTTACATTCAAGAAAAGACATGCAATCGAGTATGAATCAAAAAATATGAAGTACCTTTATTTCCTGTATCACTGTTCAATGAACACATAGAAAGTGCTTATATGAATATTTCTAAAGTATCTGTAATAGCTCATCACTTTCATCCTTTGTTTTTAAAATAAATAAATAAATCACTCTATAACCTAAAGCCACATTAAACATCTATCTAGCAGGAACCCAAATATTTCCTATCCCATGTCCGTAGAAAGACAGAATAGGTAATTTATTTCTCCTGGATTCTCACAAACCTAAGAATTGAGGAATTCCTAGAAACAAATATAGCTGCTATAATTGCCTAAATTATATGGTCTTACAGGATCTAGAATACTGGGAAAGGTGTGGTCATAATGCTTATTATTAGAAGTTTTAAAATGGGGAAAAATTGTTACAAAATTGTTAAAAAATATAATTCAGTATTCCACGCTATTCCTCAGAAAATCACAAAGAACAAAAACTAAACCCATTTTATGCAGATAATTTTGCAAGACAAAAGTGAGAAAAAGTGAGGAATTATACCAAGGCTTTAAAATATTTGTGAGAGGGACAAAATGAGAAGGTTACTTCTACAGGCTTAAAATATGATTGAAGTACAATTCAACAATAACAAATCACTTTTTAGCATTCTGAGCAAAATTAAGCTGTTAATAGGATTTAACCTTCCTCCCTGTTTTTACTTTGCTCCCTCTAGCATTTCAAAGGGTATATTGCTTTATCATTACAATAAATATGGAAAAAAACATACTTATTACTCATATTTTAAAATTAATAATATTGTGAAAATACCCTATTGTTGGACTTGGTGACTACAGCATTATTATTACTTTCAGGGGAAAAACAAAACAAAAACAATGAAGTACAGTTTGTAAATCCAGGAAGACATTAAGAGATTGAATTCTGTATTAACAAACACCGCCTTGCTTTCATTCCAGAATGTAACAAGTATAGACTTAACTCACCCTTTTATCCAATAGCAATTTGTGAAATTAAGTTTATTCTCATAAAAGCACTGATTTAATCAACAACATTCTTAGTTCTCTAGAAGTATATCCAATGGTGAACATACCCATAGCTTATCTTTGCGAAACAATAGCTCCATTGACATGAAATGTGACATTTTTTCATCGATGTTTCATCATGTTTTACATGAGATAATAAATTCTTAGTACTTGACAACGATCCCCTAATGTAATCTAAGATAATGCTGTTTCATATTTCACTATGTGACATCTGTCAACACGGTTGTTAACCACTAATTGCCCTTATTCATCTCAAAAACATGCCTCGATTGCTAATTGAGGACAGATAAATATTTTAGTTTATTGAAGTTACTTTGCTGACCATTCAGGTAAAGAGGATAATCCTTAAAAGGAGATGAAGAGAAGAAAGCTGGAGAAATTAATTATTGGACGACAGTAACCACAACAGAGACTGAAATTATTATATGGTCTGAATGGCTAATAAATTAGCAAGATGACATTAATTTTAGTGAGAAATAGGAATGCACGAGTACCTACACAATCCCGGATCATAAGAAACAGGCCCAATTTTTTACATTTATAAAAGCTTTTTTGAAGTGCTTTTCGTAAGGGAAGTAAATCTCCTTTTTATTAAGTTACAGATGGGGAAATTAGCCACACAGTGTCTCCAAGTAGACCAGTACCCAAGTCTGCAATGCAACTTGGCACTTCTGAATCTAGCACTAGCTCTCCAAGCTAAAATAAATCCTCTTCAACAAAAGAATCTGAAAAAATACTTTTAAAAGCCTCATTTTACCCCTTCTGTGACAATTATGTTTGGCTAAAATGAGATGAAGTGGTCAGCATTTTCGATCAAAAATTAAGATAAAAACTAGAACAAGAATACAAGCCTTCTGTAACAGCCTGTGAAAGTAGTGCCCAAAGAACACAACTAGCAACTGATGGCTGCAGCTTCGATGCAACAGCTCACTTTGGAAAAGAAGTCTTATTTCCTTCAGAAGAGGTTCTTCCCATGCCTACATCATGCATTGTCTACATCCTTTTCCTCTGCGTATGTATTCATCCGTGAATTACCCTTGCAGAGATCCAACAGTCCAGGACAGACCTCCTTTTTCTCAGACAGAAAGAAGTGATTTCTGCTGAGCTCAAAAGTGTGAACAGTTTAAAGTACTTTTCTTTGGGCATATTCTCCCTTTCCTTACCAACTGTCAAGTGTGATATTTCAGCTTGTGATGCATTTATCTTGGACTATGATTCATTATGGATTTCAATTAAAGAATATTTATGAATAAATTATGATGTTTACAGAAAATTCATGAAGTCACTCAAAAAGCCAAGGTAATTCTTTTAGTTTGTTTTCATATGCAAACCCAGCTGATACTGTAGCAGACAGTTTGTGTTTATTCTGTTTTTTCCATAGTGCAGGTTCTTGCCAAGAATAAGTGGCACAAGGCAGGGAAACGTATGCAAATACTTACTCTTTGTAATTTTATCTTCCTCTATGGGTATTGTCTTTGCCACAGCATTTTCAACTTAATGTGTATGTATTTTTACTTATGTAAAAATATTATTTTTTGCATAAAATACTGCACATCAAAAATAATTAAAGGATCAAATCTGTAACCTCATATAATTACTTTTCATACTACTGCTCTGGCCTATATGGGATCTGCCAGCAGCATAAAAGCAGCATCCACTGATTCTCTTTGCTCAAGGAAATAATGAGATGGCTAAACCAGGGATAGTGAGAAAGGGACACAGCGAGGGAGCATTTCATGGGAAGGGATGAGAGATAAACCAGAGTTCTGTGAACCTGATCACCATATCAACACTTTCTGAAATAACATGCAGAAGTTATGGTAATGATTCCATTAACTGGTCCACTCTCATACTTAAGGCAAGTCCATTTTCTGCCATTATTCTTAAAATCCTAGATTCTGTTCTTGAAACATGCATCAAAATCTCACTTTCTAATTTCTTAAAGGAAATTACAACAGAGTTCCCAAACCTTGAACAATGTTATCTTAAAAATCTTGTGATGCCTATAAAACATACAATTTATTTTTAGATCCACATCATTATTTTTAAAAAGAATAATGGTATGTGAATAGTACAATTTTCAGCAAAAGACTAGTATTACCTACACTGTGATTTGGAATCTGTCTTACCTGAGTACTTCTGACACAAGTTACATCAGCTTAGCTGGAGGTACAATGGTAAATCAATTCAGTTAAAATGGTACACATTTATATGTGGGCATTTTATACTGGCATACATCTGGTTTCTAGCAGTTTGGTAGAAGTTATTTTTAAGCAAAGTTCAATTGTATACACAGAACTGCTTAAGTTTGGGAAACCTGTTCAATACCACCTCTATTAAACTAAAGCAGAAAAATATACTTTGTGTTAAGCCACTAAGCATTTTTAAACACAGTGCATTATATTGTAGAGACTGGGAGTGAAACAAAACCATGTAGGCGTTTTGGGGTAGTTCTTAAAATCTGGAAGTATAGGTAGCATAGACAATACATACAGATTTCATATCCTGTATTTTTAACGTGCATCTGTAGATATATTTAAATAGTATGGTATTAATATGTTTACTACTTTTATGGAATGATTTATTTTACCAAGGTAACAAATATGGTATTGAAAGACAAAATAGAAATCACAAAGTTGCACGACTGTCTCTGAGCATAAAACGCAATTAAAGTCTCTGGAGTGACCTTCCTTTTGTGTCCAATTGTGCTAAAATTTATGGGACAGTTTTTCGTAGGGAAACCTCCACGCATCAATGATTAAGGTGAGGCCGTCAAAATCATTTATTTAGGTTCACAGGCAGAACTCACAATTCACGTGAAGCGCCAAAAATGACAAGCTGTATCTAGTTTGTCCATTAGGTTACTTGGTCTTATATAATTACTTCACTTTCTTGATAAGCATCTTTTGACTACAAAAAGTTTAGCTGAGGTTCCAGTTATCACTATTGACTTTAAGGGGCCAGTGTTCATCTTTTCTGAGAAAAATAATATGATTTTTAGAGTAAGATGACTTGTGTCATCTTATTTCGGTTTCAACGTGATTACCACTAAAATTCCCAGAAGCAAATCCAGAAAAGAGGTACTTTTGTAAGTATTCACCTGAGACACCATATTTTAGTGTTTTTCACTTGGCCTGATACAATCTAACAAAACATCACACTTTCCATTAAAGTTCTATTTTCAGATTTTATAACTTGCTTACATAAAAGCATTCATAAGGTGAAATGGTTTAAGAAGTCTTATCTTTAAAGGTTTTTATTTAATTGCATTAAAAACCTTTTAAGATCTGAACTGCAGAACTGCTAAAACAAATAAAAACAAGTTTAGAAAAAAAATGTTTTAAAGTGTTACAAACTTTACATGCCTTTTTTTTTTTTTTTTTTTTATTGCATTCCCTTACCTCTAAAATGTAGCCCATAGATGCAGACTATAGTTACATTAACACATTTTAGAATATTACTATTCATCTCAATGCAGATGCCTCAGGGAAACAGCGTAAACGTGAACTCAATAACACTGAAATAAAAAACACCACATACTTTAACTATCATACTTATTTTATTAAAATAGGAGAACCACAGGGGCTAAAAATACACTTAGATGTCTTAACATCCTTCTAACTCCCTATATATTGCAAAACCATTTAAAAACAAACAAACAAACCCACAGCAACAAAATTTAGGAAGCCGTGATTTGAAAGAAAAGAACTTCTTTGTAAGGAGGGACGTCGTGGTTTTGTTTCTAGCCCTACACGTACCTGACTAAGCACCTCAGCATAGTTAATGCAAACTCACATATACACTGTACAGCCAGCTTAGTTCCTTACAAGAACCTTTTGTAGAGCAGAACTTTTCCATAAGTCTTGAACAAAGAAGAAACAGGTGATAAAAGAAAGTGTTCTTACTACACTCAATATAGCCTCTCAATCGTTTTCAAAGGGAAATACTTAAAGATAACAAACCACACATCCTCAAAACCACGTACCTCTCACACCATGAAATCTCTTTATTCAGTGATTTACTGCCCTCAAATCCCGGCAGCCACAGCTGCTGCTGATTCCCACCCCTGTGAGAAATCGAGCTCCACCTCTCTCGGAGCACCTGGCTGGAGGGTCCCGAGCGCCGGCCTGCCCCTGGTCGCCTCCGGTTAGGGGAGCCGACATCCCCCGCAGGTCCCTCCGCCAGCGGCGACTCCCTGTCTCCGTACTTGAAGCCGGGCGGAGAGTTGAGAAGTTTCTTGGGCCCCGTCAGCGGCCGGGGGTGGCTGGCGAGGGGCGGGCTGGGCTGGCA
>KL288300.1:0-21608 GCA_000699545.1 Podiceps cristatus | reverse complement strand
AATTTATCCTCATTTTTTCTCACCTGGCTTTCACCGCCTTTACTGACGCAATAAACTCTCATTCTGTATGAAGTGCCAGGCTTGAGGTGATCACATACGTGTTCTCTCTGGGAACCACTGTATATGGTGTCCCATTTACTTCCTGCGGAAGGAAAGAAGATTCTTCATACTATAAAACTTTTGCAAAAAAAAAAAACACCTTGAAAATTCTCTCACACAATTATTAAGACGCTCAAACCGCAGAATCAAATTTGAATGCTCAATTATGCAGAGAACGTGCAACACGACGGACCCGTGAAACCAGAACGGTAGTGGCGAGAACAGCGAGCAGCGAATCAGTACACGGAGTTAGCGGGCAAACTGAATTAGTACTCAAAGATGACTGCCTACCAACTGACGTTTCTGAGAGCTCCAAAAAGTATTTAGAAATGTCTGATCCTCCATTATCTTTGGGTGGTTCTGAAAGAAATCAACACCTTAAAATAAATTACAGAATTAAAGCAACGCATTATTTTGTTACCAGCTTTTTCAGAGAACATATTAATTCACTGTAGAATAAATTCAAGGAGAAAACCCATTTCAAACCGAAACAGAAAGCAGCGTACTTATATATTCACTATATGTTTTCCAGAACACTATTTTTTTATTTATTATTAATCATGATTATGCCAGGAAGAAGAGTAACTAGGAAAATCCTGCCAATTTCAGGTGTCACCTCTTATGTTTTTAAGAGCACATGAAAATTTTTCAAGCACCACAGTAAACCCAGAGGTGATCACAACAGCCAAAAGCACTGACTGCTTCCCTAAAACGAACGTAGAAAATCACTACTTTTGTGCTACCGCCCCCAAACCAACCAAGTTGCAATTTTTTGGTAATGAAAAGAATTTATCCTGCAATAATGAGATCCGCAGAGACAAATAACCTGAGTTTGCCTCTGTTTTTTAATCTGCATTACTGAGTGACTGCAGGTCCACAAGCGTGTAAGCGGCACTCAAACACGGCGTTAACAAAGGGTAACCTACCCCACGCAACTTTCACGCTGTGTGAGTGGATCTTGCCCTTTACGGCTGGTTTACTTGGAGGTCCAGGTTTGTCAGGATTGGTGCTGTGTTCTACCACCTCACTGGGACTACTTTTTCCTTCACTGTTGTAGGCAAAGAGCTGTTTCAGGAGTGAACAAGATATATAACAAATACTTGGTTTAGTGACAATGGGTATTCTGCTGATGTGCAACATTCTTCTGTGAAAACCCAAACTAAACAAAAGCCTAAGAAAAGACAACAACAATTTAAAAGAAAACAAAATCAGCTAATGCAAAAGATCCAATTTGTATTATGATTCCACCAAAAGCTATTTAACAACAAAGGTACTGCAGGTAGCTTTCTGCGGTCTCCACAGAAAGTGTCTTAGCCGTATGAAAACATTAAAACTCCAGAAAAACATGCAGTCATTAACTTAGAAATAAAACCCGGTACAAACCCTGAACTTGTAGGATGTACTCCTCCTCAGATTTCTTAAAGTGCATGAGAGTTCATCTCCATTGTACTGTGGTTGGAAGCCATAACCCTGTCGAGGAGGGACGATAAGAACACAAACAGTCACTGATTTTCCACCATAAAACAACACAGATCAGACTGATCGTTTGGCTTTTTTTTTAGCTTGGACTTTGTTTCATGAATACATGCGACACTTGCCAACTGTCACAGTATTTTGCGGCGGTTGATTTGCAAGTAAAACACAGAGTTAATTTTGTATTTAAGCAGTACTGCGCATCAAGCTTTCACAGGGGCAACAAAAGCCAGCGCTTACAGAGCCGTCTTCTTCCACGTCCAAACTGTAAGTGAGCGTGTCATCGGAAGACACCCCGCCAGGGGGGCTCCACTTCACCGCCAGCCAGGTCACTCCCGCTTCAACCAGCACCGGGGGCGGCGGGGCCGGTGGGACAATTCCTGCCGTGTAGTACGTCACCGTCTCGCTGAACCCGCTGGAGAAGTATTTTTTAAAAAGTATTAACAACAGCAGATGTAGTTGATAAGAAAATAAGTGTTACGATACCTTGTGTTCATTACCTCATTCCAATATCATTTTTAGCAGCTAATCTGAGCGAGTATTTTGTAGAAGGAGAGAGTTTGGTAAGTTTATACTGCTTCAGATGCCCGTAGTAGCATTCTTTGAAGGGTCCACTCTTCCCCTTTAAGAAAACGAGAACAACCTGAGTAACATTTTGCACAGGGACTATATGCTCCCTGCTAAGGTCAACAACTTCTCTCTAGCTTTTCCAAAATTTCATTTCACTAATTTAATAGTAATAATAATAAATAAAAAAAATCAGTAAGTCTAAAGAATGTAAAAGCTAATGTCACCATGGCCACACTGTGCATGCCTGATAGTAATCCTCAGCATTCCTGATAATAAAACCACATTTTGATTGAGGTATCTGTTGATTTTTTGGCACTGCAGATTTGACAAAATGGTAATAAATGACTGCAGGTGAAAACAAAAATTTTATTATATTTTTTTTTTTTAAATCACTTTGGAATACATTTCAGTAAGATGTTCAAAAGCCGAGTGGTATTTGTGACCGCTATGGAAGGTACAAGCCAAATGCTCACCCATTTAAGCAGAGCAAAGGAATTAGCGATGCTCTGAGTGACAAGAGCCAAGTGAGGGAGTTTGTCCTCTCAGAGGATCTGAAGGGATCGTCTGCTGGAACTGCTGCAATACAAGTCATTTGACTCCAGGTTTTTAATTGGCTTGTCCCTTTAAAACTGTCTGGACAGTTGCACTGAAAATAGCTGATGTACCTAAGCAAGAAGTATTTTTAAGTATAATTGGTCTACAGATGTCATTATGATTTTTTTGCACCAGAAAAGGTCTTACCTCATCCCATTCTAAAAGAAAATTAGTTATTTTGGAACCATTGTCATTTGAGGACTGAAAATAAAGAAACAATGAAACAAGTTAAAAATGAAATGGTTGTACTTTACAAATATTTTTGCATGTTAAAAAATACATGATAAAAACTGGATATAATATATAGTCCAACTTCCTTTTAAAGCAAAATATTTAATGTAGGGTGAAAGGAATCTCCAGTGGGCATACAGACCAGCCCTCCTCTTCCGCACACACACTTGTGATACACGGACTCTACTGGGGGCACAGCCACGTATTCGGCCAAGCGAGTTGGAAAGGGTAAAAGCGAGCAGCTGTTTTAATTACTTTAATTCCTCGTTGCTGAAGGCTCTCCAGGCAGCTGTACTACTTCTATTAATTCTGGTAGCTTAGAATCTGAACTTAGGAGCAGTTTTACTTTATGAACCATGCAAATGACATCCTTACAGCTTTTCCTTTGTGGCCTTGCACTGTGTGTGTTCATCAACTGTCTGAGCCACCTAAGCTTTAGACAAGCCACATTTGTGTTTGCTACGACATACAAATTGGGAACATCCTTTACTTTCCGAGTACATATTATACAAATAATTTAACTCAAAGTCATTTAGCTATAAACCATTTTCCAGGTATAAGCAAGGCATACAACAGTTACCAACAGGTCTTCACAGATACTGTATGTATTCAAAAGTCAGATTAAAAAACCTTAAATCTACAAACTAGACAAAGAAGTTTACTTTGAATTGGTTAGAATGACTATAAGAGCTCTGAATTATAATGCTAAGCACACCGTTCTGTCATCCAGGAACCCCAAGTGAAAATACAAATGCTCTGCTCTTCCCTACGCTGCCAGTTCAGATGAGAACGTTCCTCCCAATTAGTTCATACCTGAGAGACCTGCTAGCAACCCTACCACGCTGCCGCCACACGCAAGAAACCAAGAAAGCAGCAGAAGAAAGAAGAAACAATCACAATTTCCACTGTCAGTCTTAACTGAGCAACTTAAAAGCCAACCCCTAAAGTACACACTAAATGATTGACAAAGCCAATGTAAACATGCCATAGATGAACGCTCGGCCCCGCTTACCTTCCACTGCAAACTCAGGCTGTTTTTGGTTCTGTTAACCAGCTTCGGTGCGGCTGGACAGTCTGGCTCGCAGCTTTCTGTAGTGAAGCTCACTAACTCTGAAATGGATTCTTTTATGGAGCTGCTGGTTGCTGAAACTCTGAACAAAGGACAAATAATTATGTTGCATTGCACCTGAACTTTTGAGGAAAGCGCTGTCAGCTTTAGAAACGCATTTAATCACAAGCAGTGGTTACAACAAGACCAGCCCATTCATGTTACAGGAACCAAGTGCCCAATCCTCCTCTTTCAGATCATGGATTCTAGAAGACAGCAATTTCATGCCTTTTCATTGAGGAAGAAACAAAAAAAAAGTGAGTTTCTGATGTTGCTCCAGGTTCTAGTAACCACTGTCCGCACCATAACACACACCGCTCCCTGTTC
Source organism: Podiceps cristatus (assembly GCA_000699545.1). Lineage (NCBI taxonomy): Eukaryota > Metazoa > Chordata > Aves > Podicipediformes > Podicipedidae > Podiceps > Podiceps cristatus. The sequence goes on along the minus strand of KL288300.1, from coordinate 17,206 downwards.
TGCGTTCAGGGAGCTGGGGGAATGCTGACGGAGCAGCACGATGGAGATGGCGCAGGCACACCTCCTGGTCTAGAAGATTCCAGCTGGCATCCTTCGTTTACTTTGCAATTACTATCTATCACAGTGGAGATATTTTAGTGATGAAAACTATAGAAAGTGTTACCGAATGGTAAAAGAATACCTGACCTGAAATTAAGCTTTTGCTAAAGACACCCTGAGATTCAAATAGGAACAACACTTCCTCGTTTATGAGTACGGATACTGAAACAGGCTAAATCGGCTGTTCAGGCAATAAACCCACGGTTAGCAGTGTCACTGTTCAAACAGGACAGAACCTCTAGAACAGTCACGCTCATTTATGTTTGTTTTTGAAGAGCAATGACTTGACTAATTTCTCAGAAATACCATCCGCCTTATCAGACGAATTGCAGGTAAAAAAGTTGGCCTGTATGGAAAGCAGCAGCATGAACCAAGCAGGCACCGCGCTACCTGTGCAAGCGGAGCTGCGCTGAGTATTTAACACACTCGGATCTCCTTTGCAGTTTAAGAGTAGGAGTTTGCTTAGTAACTCTTAAAACTTGTCTCCTACAGCGCCCAAGCATCGAGGCACTCTCTTCTACTGCTGGATCACAGCGTTCTTCTGGCTTGTTGAACCAGCTTGTCTTTCCCCTCGCCAGTTAAACGCCCTCTCCAGCAATGCTGATTTACTCTGCGGGGCAACTCTTGACTGTCCCGTCTTGTTCACCTGTAACACGGCACCTAACTTCTCCCCATTTCAGCCAGTTTCCATGTCCCTTCTTGCACCGCTACGGAAGCCTGCGGTTTAGAGAAGGCAACTTTACAAATCAAGCTGACAAGTCAGACTTGCAAATCCACATTCAAGGCTAAATGATTTTATTTTCTGCTGCCTTCAGTCAACAATACGCTCTTTCACTGAGTCCAATCTTGTTCTAAAAAGTACCAACAAAGGATAACTTCAAGTTTGTAGTTCAGAGAAACAGGACAAGACAGAGAAGACAGTAGGGAAGAAAATGAGGTGGCATTTTTATGAAATTAGAAAATAAGTGGGAATTTACATAGCAACAGCAGTGTCCACAGATATTTTATGCTGAATATTCCCCAAGTCGCTTGTGATCACACCTTTTTCATGAAGCCACAATGATTTCATATTAACATATCAAGAACAGTGTGAAGTACTTCCTTCCCAGCAACATACCTGGCATGATAATCAGTTGCTGGTCTGAGATCAGGAAGTGTAATTGTTAATTCTTCCCCACTGTGAAAAGGGAGGGGAAAAAAAAAAAGTTACAGCTCTTCCTTATACTTGAAAGGATAAAAGCTTATTGAAAAGCAAAACCATGTAGCGCACATTTAATTTTCAAGTTTTCCATTGTCCACGTAACTCTAGTGATATTACTTAAAATTTATTTCACGTGAAGTAGGTAGGTCTGCAAGTCAACAAACAGCTCCTGATCGAGAGATATCTGATTGGTTAATGGTTTTAAACATCGGTATTGTGCTTAAATGAAGAAACTAAACTTACACATAGACAGATTTAAATTTTCCATTTTTACCACTGTTGGATATTGCTACTTCAAATGTAAATGCTGCTGGACTATGACTATGGCTCTCTCCATTCTGTGAACTAACTGGGAGATTCCAGGACAGAACGGCTGATCTTGCTTGTATATCAGAAACCTATTAAAAGCATAAATAATGCAAGTAAGTTTGCTTTCTGTAATAAAAGGTATATTAGTCAATAACATGGTGTCGCTAGTTTGCCTATGAAGTTCCTCACGGGAGGAATTCTTTACCTCTGTAGTGGAAATATTGAGTCATTATTTGAATTTAAATTATTTCCTCTTTCCATTTCTAAAATATCATATTAAAGGATTTCCCTTCAAACACCAAACACACAGATGCACTACAATGTCTCAGTGTACGAAGAGAAAAATGCCTGTTTCACCTGCACTGTTCATTTAGAGCAAATTTTCACATTTGGAGTCTCGAACACTGACAGCGGATCTATACTTAGGCACAGTCACGGTCTTTCTAACTCTAGTACAACTCCCTCACATAATCTTAATATTTAACCACTGAGCTAGATGATAGCAAGAAGCTCTGATTTGAAGTGCTCACGACTAAAATTTTTAGTCTAAGTTTTTTGCTACTTAGTTCCCAGACACCAAATTTTCTCTGACAAAGCCAACACGGCTTTCTGTTAGCATTAAGTAGAGATGTCAGAAGCAGCGATGAAAAAATACTTCCATAAAGTAGAATAGCTGGGAAGCTGGAGCAAAAGAATACAACCCACGCTTGCTGGAGAGATAATGCTAACAAGAGCTTCATTACGCATGCTCAAGATCAAAAATATCAGTGCAGTTTTAGCCTTTAGACATTTAAATTAAGGTTAGACTCCAACGTCATCAATAAGTCTGCAAATACTCTAATATTTGCTCCAATTCTGAAACATAACATAAAAAGATGATCGATTTTTGTAAATTCTATTCCCAATATTCTTAAATCCTCTATGCTGAAGGAAGGATGGTCCCAAGAGCAGACAGACTTCTGTTAGTTTAGCAGGCCCTCGGTTCCAAGGTACTAAAGCCCTCGCACACACCAGACAACTTCAACAGTGGATATATTCTCAGCTTACAGACTGGGAAACTGAGTCAGATTGTTTCAGGAAGCTGAGGAAAAAGTGGGTTTCTATAGCATGACTGCCCTTTCCCAGCTGTAAACCCTGACAACTAAAATATATTTTCTCTATTAAAAAATAAATCATTAAGAAAAAAAGAGAGCAGTAAGACGCATGTTATTTTATAGAAAGTATATGCACAGAAAAATAATAGTATTTTAAGGATAATACTTACGACTGGCTTGCCAATGCTCAAGTGAATATCACATTTCTTGGATTCCGTGTCAGATTCTGAAATTTCAAATACAAAACAGATTACCAACAACCCCAAGAGTAAACCAGGCTGTTCCAAAAATGCCACCACAAGATGGAGTTCGCCTCATTAAGAGTTTAACAATAGTACTTATTGTGCAAAGTTCATTTCCCCTGTTTGTTTTGGCTGCGTGACGGGTAGAAACATGAACTATCCAAAACTAACAGTGTTACAAAAACCCTTTTAGTACATCCTGCACAAAGGGTATATTTTCCTCATCTGAGCATAAATAGGTTTTCTTTGACATGACAAAAAAACGTTCCTCCAAAAATGAAAGGTGTTAAAAAAATGACAATAAGATCTTATCTCTCTATTGTATGTGCTTTCCTTGAATTTCTATTGCAAAACACTTGGTCCGGGCATCATTTGGAAAAAGTCTGATCAAAACTGCACGCTAACAGCACCCACAAGTCCCGGAAGGTTTATGGCTGTGAACGGGATCCTATCTCACAATTGTCCGTGTCGAACAATTCAGGATATTATGCTGCCTGCAAATAAAACTCCCCCACTCCCATGAATCTGTACTAAGACAAATTTTTAATCAAGTGTATTTTTTTTGTCCTTGAAACAAGCTGGATAAAAGCTTCCAACTCATATTTACTTCCCAAGACACAAAGTCGGATTTCTCTTTTATTTCTCTAACCAAAGAGTTAATGCAATAGTGACACAATGAGGACTAGACCCGGCAGCCATCCCAGACCACCCGAGACAAAGATGCACAGATCATTTAAGGAATCGAGGTAAGAAACTGCATTTCAGTGACGCTGTTTCAAAGCAATAGGAAAAACAAAGATATTGTGCAAGAGGTATTTTAGCATATGCAAGTAAATAGCCATAATCTATTAAAGAGCTCAGACATTCATTTGAGCAAAAGAATGCGCTGAACTGAACTGACAGTTGAACAGCACCCTGTGCAGTCGCTCACACCTTCCTGTTTCTTGACGTTTTCGGTGACTCCCACTTCTCTGAAACCCAAAGAATGACACCAGGAGTCTTTTATGTAAGTGTCCACAGCTCATCCTCCCTTGGAATATTAATCAGTCCCGGGTCAGAAAGGGCACAAAAGGCTTAAAATGAAATCTTACCAAAGACCTTATTTGATAAGTCTCAAATGAACAAATTTGACATTACTATTAGTTCTAGAGGACAAAAATTCCAAACATAATGAAAAGTATTTCAGGCTTCCTCTAATCCTGAATAGCCAAAGAAATTCACAAAATCATTTTTTCAGAAACTATTTTGCAATGAACTTATAGCACCTTCTGTTACAAAAGAATCGAGATTTATTTATTTATTTTTACCTTTTCCATGCAACCTACCTCCCACCTCTGCATCTGAACTGCCCTTAGTTTTTCCTATCTGCTTCTGCTTTAGCGGTCCTCCTGCCCCTTGCTGTCCTTTGCCATTTCCATTCTGAACTGGCGCACTGGAAGAAGTAACAACTTTATGTGGTGAAGATGGAGGACTGTTAAGTTTATTGTTGGTGTGACCACTAGCTTGTCTGTCTTTTAGTCTTTTCTTCAGGTGTTCTTGCATTTTGAGACTCCTTTCATCTCGCTGAATGAAGTTAGTCCTTCCGTGAGAACGAGGCTCTACAAAGAAAGGAGAACTGACTTCGTTATTCAGTACAATTTATTTGACAGCTGAGAAACACTAAGTTAGAAGAACTACAGTAAAACCAGAACTTGAAAACCCACGGAACTTCACCGTGCTTGTTTTGTCAGTCTGTAGATGCACGGAGCCGCACGGCTCAGGCAACTTCGGCTTGGCTGTGAAGTCCTGAGGAGTTTCGCGGCCAATACTCGGCGTCTCTGGGCAGCCCGGCGACCGCGAATAAGCATGCACGTACCGCATGGCCGACCGGCAGAGCCTCGCGGGGCTGAGGCACCTCACCTGACAGCGTTTATGGACTGGGCTCAAATCAGTGTATGATTTGATCAGGCAGTAGGAGAAAAATGCGTCCGGAGGTTTAGTTCTTCTTTTGAAACATCGCCAATGTCAGTTAAATGCTACAGTAAAATACACAAGCTATCCACAAGCAAATTGCTGTTTTTCCTATTTAATCCATATTGTTGTGGGGTTTTTTCCTTCTTTTTCGTAAACATTATTTTTGATCACTTGCCAAGTTTAGTGGTTGTGGGGTTTTTTGTTTTTGTTTTTGTTTTTGTTTTTTCTTTTTCTTTTTTGAACGTAATTCTCCAGGCCCTTCTCTTTTGTTTGCTGCTCAAGATTGTGCCTTACAACTGTAAGGCCTTTCTGCCCTGATAGAGCCATGTAGTAAATTTAGGCAAATTTAGGACCCAAAGTAACTTTTTTAAAACATAGCTTGGGTGCTACTGAATATTTTACCCTAGACATGAGCTGAAATAGCTTCATTACCAATTTAAGGGGGGAGGGGGGGGAGAGATAGGGAATGGTATTACATAGTCTAATTTCTTCCTCTGTTAAATGCTTGTTTACATAATACTGCTTACAGCCTGGTTTAATTTAGCGGTGATCCCAGTCCTCCACTGAAGTATTGCTTCATTCAGTTTTTAAACACAGAGTGGATTTGCTCTTCACCCTCCAAACATGGATTACTATGGTTTTTAGTTTAGGTATGTTATTTTTTTTTTCTTTCTAGTCATATTTGGACTCTGTCTAGCGAAAAAAATACACTCACATATCAAACTAATTGCATTTTCAAAAATCTTCACGCCAAGGCTGCGACAAAACACAGCCGTTTTGGAGAGCACATTTAGAGAAAGGTAGAAGCAATCATTGTGGCATTTACAGTGACAAAAGTAAGGATCCACGATAAATATACACAGTACTAAAATACTTCCAAGTTACTGCTTTTGCATTAAATCCTTCAAAACAGAACATCAGATTTAAGCTTTATATAATCATACTTTACACATACAGAGCGCCTTCAGGCCAGGCTCCACGATACCTAAGACACAAGTGGTTTAGAATACCCCCTAAACACACCTGAGGCTCAGGGAGTTTAAAACTAGCACCAAAACCCCAGAAAGGTGGGGAAGAGCCACCGACAGAACTCGGCTGTCTCAGCCGAGACGCGCCGAGTGAAACGCCACCCCGCATATTTAAACATCACCGGCGCTCTCACCTTGCTCTTGAAAAACGTGTGGTGGTGGATGCTGGTGAATGAACTGTGGTGGTAGCTCTCCCGTCCCAGGAACCGGAGGGTACACTGGGTGAGGCGGGTGGGGAAGCAAAGCATGGTGATGATGCATGTAATGTGGCACATGCGGGGGAGGAGGAGGAGGATGCATGGAAGGATGGAATTCAGCTGAGTGTGGCAACACCACCACTTTACGAACTCCATTTTCTTCCACCACCTGTCATGCAACATAAGAAATGAAATATCAGTACAAAAACCATCTTGTAATACTGTACATTTAATAAAGAATCTCTATGCTTAAGTTTGTACCCACAATCTGTCAGTCAGGGATATACACACCGAAATGAATTCCAGCGGAAACCCAGCATGTGTCACCAGAAGAAACCGGAGTTTGAGGCAGTCAGTTTTAAGAAGCTGAGCCTCACACACTAAAGTTCTAAGCAATCTATACTTTATGAATAACAAATATATTCTTTTAAACGAGTAACGTGGATTGATCAGGGTGTAATTCCCAGTCCACTTGTAAGTACAGTCAGAAGAACTGCTTCAGACCACCTCCTGACTGACGGCGCTACCGTACATACGAGTCGCCACACGTCACCTCATGGTGGTACCTGTCTGCACGCGCACGTCTGCGTTCTTGGCCTACGGCAAGTACGAAGTATTACAAGTCAGCTCTGCCATCTTGTGCTATCACCCAACCCAACTCAATGTCAAAACATTCCGTGCTTGCCACAGGCTAAGGGAACTCAGAGGAGGAACCTGGCTGTGCGTCTGAACTCCAGGGTGAAGAGATGCTACCGCAGTGCACGCGTAGGTATGCACATGCGCACTTTTAAGCGTGTCCCCTAAACTGGCAATACATAGGCTCCTCCTGGAGTCTAATTCTGCCAACGTGAAATACATTACTATCTCAATGGATTGCTCTTCCTACAGTAAATTTAAAATACATTAAGGTTTTATACAGTAACGCTTCTCTAAATCTTAAAACTGAGAAGAGACTTCGGACAGAACACAGGTTTTAGAAGACAAGGTCAAGAAATGCTACCAGGGTAGGATTCCCAAAAAGACCCATTAAACAAAAATGACACCAAAGTGAAACAACGCCCAGTTTAGTCTCATCTTTGAGACACCTGGAAGAGACGGCCAGAGGCTGAGGGCCCTTCCGCAGGGTTCGCAGCGTGGCCAGGGGACACCTACAGCCACGCGCTGCCGTTACAGTCCGTTTTGCTTATCTGAGGGATGAAGTTCTCAGCACCTACAGTTCTGAGGGGCCAAAGGCTTCCGAGCTGACCCTCCGAGAAACCACCTGGTCATATGCCAGTTTGCTGCTTCTGCCACAATACAGAAAGCCACTGGCATAAAATGACTGTATTTTAATGTGAAGTCTGACTTGAAAGCAAACTAAATTCTATTAAATCCTATTTAAAAGGCAGACAACAAATCAATCGTTTTCTCTCTCACACAAAAAATTAAGCAGGTATGAGCAATGTAATTGGAAAAAAAAAAAAAAATCAATGATCGAAAAATGTTCAATATTAAAGGCAAACTGACACTTCAAAATGAATCAAGCCTCAGTAGGAAAACTAGGCATTTTTCTCAGATTGGTTTAAAATCAGTCTGCAGCTTTGTGCTACCTTCCTTCTACATCAGTTATCTCCTCCAAATCACATTTAAAAATGCAGATCACAAATTCCGTTAGGCAGAGCCTTACAGTGCTTTAGTATTAACAGAGATGGATCACGCAGTCAGCAGAAAACATTGTCCATGGGTGCAAGTGGGGGGTGCGTTCCAGCTGCAGGCTGGCATACAAATTGAGATGCAAAAAATAAAATTATTTTTTTAATGCAATCCATAAAGTAAATCATACAAAATAAAACCTGCTCTTAGACGATTTCAACTTCTTTATGTATCCCTCTTTTACTAAAAATATATACAATTTATATTTTCAGGCATTTAAAGAAAGCACTTAGGCAAAATCAGACCATATGTTTTTTTGTCCTGTTAGTTCCTTCAAGATCCTCTCTTAAAGCCTGTTTAGTTTGGCTATAAGAAATCACTGTAGCGTTTACTAGTTGGCCAAGAAGGCATTACGGATGTTGAAATATTGCTTACGCCAAAAGTACATTTTGAAAAGCTCCTCAGCAAAAGACAGAGCAAACGAACAAGAAATTATTCTTCTAAAGGAAAACCAAACATGTCTGCTCACAAGCTGCTGTGGCAAAGTTCAGCTGCGAGACGGCCTCAGTCAGCTGTGTTATTAGCAATTCTTAACGGACTTTACATAGAAAAAACCTGCAAAATGTCACTTCAGACTAAGCTAACACTGAATACACTTTGTTCTAGAAACAACGTGGGGGGCTTTCTGGTTCATCAACGGAAATAAATACACCACTTGAACTACATTACATTGCATAATATTTTAACACGCTATAACATATACAAGTCAAAACTCATAGCAAATGTTGATGGCGCTGTTAACTCTATGTGTACCTTCAGCAAGAACACATGGCACAGGTTCTGGTAGAGGGATACACTGACATAATAAAGATTTATACGTGATTTTACAGTCTGAAGTTGCTGTGTCCCCATTACCCACTACTGCATCACTGTGTTCCACTTTGGCAGAAACCAACAAAACTATCTCTGGGCTCCTCCAGGCAGTTTTGGGAACAGAAAGTTAAAGCCTCACCTGCTGACAAGATGGGTATAAGTCACTCAAGCTCTGATTTAAAGTTGGTTTCAAACTTGTCTACCCCCACCATAATGACAGGGATAAATAAATAAACCCAAACCTCCCAGTTTCACATGACAGCACACACAGAACAAACATTTTTCAGTCTGTACACCTCAGCGTTTGCCAGTGCTTTGCACACTGTGGGCACTGAAGACTCAATTTCACATTGATGCATAAATTATCTGGGGGATCTTTCTTCAAGGTCTGCGTGAAAGTAACTATAACAGCAGAAACACAAAACGCAGAGGCAGCTGTATGAAAAAAGATGACCGCCTGAGAAACTCAAGAACATACAGTTACAAGGTTTTCAAGCCTACTCAGAAAGCACGTAATTTTTAACATCGCTAGAAAATGGGATACCTAGCCTGTCCTGATAAACATTTGTTTTTAATGACTTCTCTTTAAAAAAGCATTAATTTAAAAGTAAATCAAACTGGTAACTTCAAACATCTCCGATAACAGTTCAAATACCCCACGCAGGTCTGATCTGCTACAACTTAACAACGCCGAGGAGTGGAAAATCAGTGAGAATGGAAAAGTAAAGCTGGGAGAGAAGCCCAGAGTGCTGCTCATTTCAAGGGCACGTGTCGCTAGCGTTAACACTCCTCTTCCCGCTTCTGCTGTAATAGCAGAGTGTTTTGCTGAACGTTATGGCAATCAGAGCTGGTAAAGAAAGGGGCATTGAAAACTTTCATAAATAGAGTTCCACTAGAACAGAAAAATCTGAATTATGAGAAGACATTGAAGAGAAATATCTTGCACAGTCCGGGGGTGGGGTGGGCGAGGGGAGGACCCAACAGACATAAGGGTTGAAAGAGAGAATCATACTGGAATATGACCATATAACCTCCATGTAAAAACCACGAGTCTCATATCCACGGTACGCGTGGGACACGTCCAGCTCCGACGCTGCCCCCAGCTACGTGCCCAGCAGACTGCTCCTAGCAGAGCAAAGCACCGTCTGCACTCGTCGCTCCTCTGACACCTAAGCAGGCTGCAGTCAGCTGCGGCTCCTCCTATGACCCAGGCACCTGCCTTCCCCTTGAAAACAGGACTGAAGAAAAATCAAGATGCGGAGCTCGACACATTGCCAGTTCAGAGCCACCCACTCTCTCACTAAAAGTAATCATCTACTGCCTAGCAGTATTATGAAGAAAATCCTGAAAACCAAATCAAATTTTACTAAGTGACCAGAAGGTGACAGAGCCTACGATAAAGTCAAAGAGTTGATAAGTTCAGTGGAAAAAAAATATAAGAAATGCTTTTAACAGCTGTTCCAGATAAAATAATCAATAGCCTTATTGTCAAAAAGCCACAGCCACAAACACACTTAAACATAAGAACAAATGAACGTTTACCTGAGATACGTAACCAGGAGGCACAAATATAGGTGGCATAGAACCATTTGGTGACATCATAGGAACATGTGCTGGACCTGAGAAGCAACAAGGTGCCAATTTTTAACAAACCAGGCTCTTACAAACTCGAGACACCTTTTTGTGAATACAGTGGCACTTGGGTACCTGAAAAGCCAGCAACTGCATCCAGCTCTCTTTAGGGAACTACTTTTAGACAAGTAGATTTAGAAGCAAGGCTTAAACTATCCAACTAAAAAGTCAGGAGAGAAACTTAAATAACCGGAACTGTGAGTTTAATAAAGTGACTGTACCGAGTTTTCGTCAAGGAAAACAATACACTTTAAGTCACGGAGGGATAACTCATTTTCACATTCAAAACACACGTTAAGCATGACTTAACTTTTGGGAAGCATCCAGACTTGTAGATACTATCGCTGAATGCAAGTATGGCTGTACATTTATTCTACAAAAAACACAGATTAGATTTATCCCAAACACCACACTTGTACAGCCAACAGTATGTCTTTAATTGTACAAAAATTAGCATAGATAAATTTAAATTCTTATGTTGTGACAAATTTAAAAGCCTGTAGCAATAACATTGGCACTATAGTAATGCTGGCAGCTGGTCTACTGACTTTAAAAACAACAACAAAAAACCCCCCACAACACAAACCAAACCCAATATATTATTTTTGCCCAGAGCAAGCTGAAAGTAAGTATTCCTGTCTAGGACTTTGATGAAAGCAGAATGGACATTTTATATAATGTGATTTGAAATGGTGAAAAATATTACAATAATGGAAGTACTGATAAATGCAACTTGACTTACAGGAGGTATTTTGATCCGACTCAGATTTGCAGCTCTGTCACTTACCCTGTAGCCACGCGCAGAGGGTAGCGACGCTTCCCTCAATGTCAACAGCCTGCTAGTGCCGCTACCTCACATTATCACGTACCTCAGTACGCGGCGCAGGTATTTTGATCCGACTCAGATTTGCAGCTCTGTCACTTACCCTGTAGCCACGCGCAGAGGGTAGCGACGCTTCCCTCAATGTCAACAGCCTGCTAGTGCCGCTACCTCACATTGAAGCGAGGTCACGCGGCGCCTACTGAAGCCGTTTAGGTTAGTGTGGACTAAACCCCACGTAAAATGTGTTGAGATCCTGAGGAGACGGTTATTCAAGGATCATTACAAAAGCAGTTGGGATGCCAGCCTTTTATAAATTAGCAGCAAAGCCCGCAGAGATGCGGGGAATCTTGGCAATTTCCCAGCGCTGTCGCACTGGTGCTGTAAGTACACACTGAAAAAAATCTCATTTCTCACATTGCAGAACATATAAAAACATATTTGACATTACGGACACAAACACTGGTAGTAATTCTGTGATATTTGCAGAATGAAAACATTTGGATTCAGCACTTCAGCTTCTCCTTTACCTTGAATACATTGAACGTGCCCATCTTCAGTTGTAATTGTAAATGTTTCACCTGGGTTTACCTGCACAAGAATAACCTGTAGAAAACAAAACACAAAAGAGGTGTGTTGGTTTTTTTTTTTTACTTTTAGAAATTACGTGGGGCAGAAACCCACCTCTTCTTCTTACCCATTTGTTAGATTAAAACAATACAGCTTCAGCAACCTGAGAGTTAAAAAGCAAGTTGAGAAACACTGATAGGTAGAATTAGGTTTCCTCATACTATGACATAAAATCATTAGTTTTGCATAACCAGTATTTTTCTTTGATTACTACCAGAAGTTCTTAATACAGTTGAAATCATTAACTAAGTTTTTATTTTCAATATTTTCACACTGCTTTTTCTTCTTCTAAATTACCTGAAATCCACCTTGCTTTCCAAGCTTTGCCTATGAGGTTATTTCAGTTTTGGGGTTAAATTGGCAAAATCAGGACCATACACAGACACAAAAATAAGTGCTTTGCCTGAAGCTCAGCCATGCTTTTTCATTGAAAGCATGCTGGTATGTATTTTGACAATATACTCTCCAATGCTATCAAGTAACTTAATAAAGTGCGCGGTCCTTTTGGGGTGGAAGGAGGTGGTAAAGCAGGTTGTGCCTACTACCTCTGCTCTACAGCTCCTGAAAGATCAGGTGTTACCTTCTCACACGCCTGTGTAACCCTGTAGCTAAAGAAATACAACTTACAGCGAGAGTCTGCAGGTCAATTTGGACACGACCGCATTCACTTGCGCACAAATCAATGCGGACATCTGCCAGAATGATTCCTCAGGCAGTCTACAGCATCATTTCCCTTGTGCTGGGTAACACAAACCACCGCCTCGCTCTACCCCATTCAATCTTATTGCAAAATACTGGCACTTTGCAGTGAGATTCTACTATATTACATAGGCACAGGTCTAGTTCTTTAGTAAAAGCAGGGGTTTGACCATGTAAGAACTGCACAGTTACAGAGTCAAGATTCCACCCTGATGACAGCATATAAAGAAAGGCCAATGTAAAAATGGAAATAAAACATATTCGTAAAACTAGCTACAACACTCAAAAGGTATAATTTTCTTTCATTCAATTTTTATAAAGTATGTTAATGCTTCTCATGGAATGACAATTACTTCAGGAAGATGGGACCTGAAGAGAACACCTAGTCATCCGACTCCTGGTAAAAATGAACTACACATGACGTTAATGCGTAGGTCTGGCTATTTTGTGCTTCTAGATCTGTAGTGATGGAGCCCCCTAAACTCCCCGGGTATCTGCGCCACAGTTTCACTACCCTCATCACCACAGATTTTATCATCTAACGTCAACATTTCCTGCTTCAACTCGAACCCATTACTGCATGTCTTAACCACCAATGAAATAAAGTAAAAAAGCATCAATAAAAGATTGTTTTCTGTGATTTAGATGCCATGGCCTGTATATAAATCCTTTTGGGATTTGTATCTGCCTTTTTTTGGAAACAGTGCAACACAGATGACTTCCACTTGTGGTCTTTATCCATCCCTTGGCAGACCTCCTTCTAAAGGACCGCTATTGAACCAGTCATTCCTGACGATAAGCTGACTACCTACACACAGCACATTGTACTCGCTGCTAATTTTCTAGATTATCTTTCTCGTAATCAAAATAATTTCAGGCTTCCAAGATGCTTGCAATTCTTCCCATCTCATATCAGCTGCAGATTTATTAAATCCACCTCAATTCTATTATATTGGTCATTAATAAAAAGATCGCTGAAAAGAATGAGACTTAAAAAGATCCTGTGGTCCCTCATTCAAACATTGCATTTTGACCAATTCCACTTACTCTTTTCCAAAGTTTGTCACGGAGCTTATGCAGGCATTAACCAAAGCACATTTCTCCAGCTGATGTGTACGGGAGTAAGTGCAAACACACCCACGTCTACTGAAGTTATAGCTTATGTTTCCTCCTTCCCTCTTCCTCTACTCTTGAGCATGCAACTTCAGCACAGAGGGAGACTGATGTTTGCACAGATCTCTTAAGTTTAAGCTGATCTGAGCCTGCTAAATGCTGTTTAACACTGATTTTTCAGTTTTTGCATACTGCTATATTAATCTTAGCTTTTATTTTTTACCTGGGGATGTAAAAGGATATATGAACACAGACCCTGCTCCAGGGAGTTCAAGGTACAGGAGACAGTTTTACTCGAGGTACATGACTTCCTTCTGAACATAAGTAAAACACCAAAACCCCCTGAAAAGGCTGTCTAGCCAGTTAGTAATATTTATTACGGTTCCATGAGGACAGATGGCAGATAATCCTTTTAAAAATGGCATAATTAAAACACTGAAACTTAAGCAGATCTGTCAGTATACAACTAAATTTATGACTCAAACTCTACTGAATTTCTGGGAGTAAAGAGAAAGAAGCAATGATACTTGTTCAAAGAAAATGGACAACAACACGCTGGGGATTTGCGAGCACAAAGAAGCAGGAAAGATGAGGTCTGCTGCAAACAACAGCTGCTGGGGGTGGACGCTAGCAGGGGACAGGACTCCACAGGCAGGTATTAAACCTCACAGCAAGTCTTGTCTTCAAGGGCAAGAAAATTCAGAGGCAGGAAAGGGATCCTTTTAGAAATTCAGAGCCTCTGAAGGTGTCAGATCTTTGGAACAGGTTTCAATTAACTGAAGTTCTCACAAACAGTTCAGGAAACTCTTAACTGAACTCAGTGAAAAGGATCATAAGTAAGTGGTGTAATCACAGGGCTGTAGAGCAGTTCAGAGACTGGAATTTCAAGAATGCATGGGGCTATGTCTTAGAGGAATGACTCACTATAATTAATGAAGCAAATGCAGTTCTATCTCCCTTCCACCAAGGAAAATTTCCAGGAAGCTTGAGTGTTTCTAATGACTCAATCTAAGCCAAGTTAGATGACAGACTAGTGCTAGGAGTCACAATAATGTCAACACCTTCGGGTGTCCCGCACCACCACTTCAGAACTAGTCGGATCAACGCAGTCTGAAATCTATTTCAAAGCACCGATCAGTGTTTTGCTTTTATCCCTTATTCACACACTTTCCATTGCAGAACTCTCTTTCAGAACCAGAAACCCTTCCAGAAAACTTCCAGCTCATACTTTACATGAAATGAAACTAATGAACTGGGCGCTGCATCTGACTGACTGAAGCGACTGGCCAAGTTTTGTTTCTGAAAACAAATCCACTGTATCATACTCTGTAATTAGCCTATCCTCTATGGCACTAGCAGCAAAAATAATTAAAAATCATCTGCATTAATAAAGCTTCTAAGTTAATACCCTATTTAAAAGCAAACTTTCCAGTGTGAAGCTCAGAAGTGTCTCTAGAGAAGAGTGCCAGAAAGGAGAGCAGTAAGTGATCTTGTTTGGCAACTGAAGGATGGCAAGGTGACGTGGTTGTTTATATACAGACAAGCTAGAATAAGAAATGTTGGCATGTTAACATGAAACCACGTTGCCAGTCCCATCAGTATTTTCACCGGACTTATTCGTTATTTCCAATGTAATTCAAATACAAGTCTTGGAGGCCACTCTTCAAATGCCATTTTCCCATGCATCTCCACATCCGACTCTTTTAAGCCTCACCTGATTGTGAACAATCTCCACCAGGTTCCAAAGACTTCAACGACTGTCACCTCCTTTTGGGTCATTCAATGCACACTAGTGTTCCACACACCCATCTATACCAAAGCACGCTCTACAACTACAGCTAGGGAGATGGTCTCCAATTAGATCTACTTGACCTCTCTTCCTTGTGTAACGGGAAACACTACCTACTGAATAACCTCACAGCTGGTCAGTGTCTAAAATTTCACATTGCTAATGCTAGAACTTCAGAATTAGCTTTGAGACTCTATAGCTTTATTTATTTCAAAACACAGTCACTGTACTTTTACCTCCAGAGTCTGAGGAAAAAAGATTAGGCTTTAAAAAAAAAAAAAAAAATAAAAGGAGGCTATTTTTACAGGCAAGTATACTACAATGCTTCCCCACCTGTAACAATTGCAAAGAAAAGATATCTCATTTACAACTTTTCAGCATTTATGGTCTACCAGACCCCCAACAATTTGTGATTACTCTGTTGTACCGTTTATCCACTGTACGTTCAAACATGCCAAGATCTTCACTGTTACCCTTCCTAATCATGTCGTATGACAGTTATCTCCCAGAAACTTGTACGCAACTTTCCCTTCTGGATTAACCCCTTAATTCCTATTTCAATTACTGTCAGACACTTGAAGTTACATATTGATCAGATTAAGGCAATGGGCAGAGTTTTGTTCCTTGCTTCAACAAAATGATTATTTAACTCCAGGCATATAAAGCCTTCCAATTTATGTTTTGTTATCACAGGAATCCTAGAACAGTCCAGGTTGGAAGGGACCCGGAGAGATCATCTGGTTCAACCTTTTTAAAGGGAGCCTAGATGAGATTACCTAGCACCCTGTCCAACTGCAGCCTACAAACAGCTATTTAGCTATTTAAAACAAATCAGCCTATCTCTTGTCTCCTATCAGGACCAGTCATGTTTGTAGCTGCTCTAGGGCAGGGGGAAGATGCTTCTTAAATTAAAATCCAGTTTTAAATTGTCAGGATGTCTGTAATATTTTTAAGTGCACTGAAAGTCTGTCTCCAAACAATGGGAAGATATCTCAGTATTTGTTGTACAAGGCACTCAGCTTCTACTGCCAAACAGTAAATTCACTTCAAATTTACTGACAACTTACACAAGGTTGTGTTTCAGTCAGATCGTTTTGCTTTCGCTTTTCTCTGTATTTCTAATCGTATTAGGTACTTCTTGAAGGGCTGTGTCCAGAAAAATTCTAAAGTTTCAACTAAATACACTCAGGTTTCAGCGGTGCACTGTAATTATTAATGAAGATACTTAATATCAAGAAGCCAAGGTCTTTCCTCTCCTCTACGTTTCCCCGCAATAGAATTCTTGGTTTAGAGCACTGCAGCCACTTGCTAATCCTTATCAATTATTTTAAAAACATACATTAAATTTTTTCTTTTAGTCTTTGATTTTGTAGTTGAATTTTAAATCACTTACATATGTATAACAAACATTCCCTTTAATTTGCAATCTTTTCACACTCCCATTAACACTGAACAATTTTCTTCCTCTCTATATTTGCACTTCCATTTTACTGACGATATCAGTGCTGAAAACCCACATGCTTTTCTAACTTTGCAAATCAGTATCGCAGTTGATTTATTGCAAGCCTCCTCCTCTTTCAGCCACCATCCAAGCTGTACAACGAACATTTTTTCTATCGGTTCTGTTTTCTACCGTACCCTTGAACGTCAACCTCACACCACCGCAGGCACAGTATGACGTGACCTGTATGAAAGCGCAACGGATTTACTTGCCTGTTGTATGCTGTCCCCATTAACCATATGAGGTAGAAGTGGCACTTCATTCAATATAGGCGTAGCTTCCAACGGAGGCGGCTGGTCGGCCATCATGTCTGAAAACCATTCATTGACAATTGCTCACATGAACCACCTGCTAAAACAAAACCAGGGTGCTAATATTAGATATATCTCCCTCC
>KL288299.1:2219-15795 GCA_000699545.1 Podiceps cristatus | reverse complement strand
TTAACAAGAGGCTGTTTCCACGCTTCACGTTTGGGGGGCGGATGGCAGCGGTGATTTATAAAACAGAGATCACATTCTTTTTTAATTAGTATCCTTGTAGATTTTATCTTCCCTGGATTTGACAGGACCGCATAAGACATGAGTCTGGCAAACGGTACATGCCTTTTCTGCTAACAGCTTGTAGAAAAACAAACCGTTTCCCAAAGATCGGGGAAATAAAAAAAAAAAAAAATAATGGGAGAGGGAAGTCCGGTCTTGAACCTATGGCCAGTTATGGCAATTACATTTTTTGGCTATACGTAATGACTCTGAAATTAGCAGCGTACCCAACTTGACAGCTTTTCGTGAAATGTTTTACTTGCACAATAAACTCAGCTGGTGCTGCCATTCCTATTGAATAGGTTAATTTTGCCCTTTAATAAAAGCACACAGCCAAGTGCTCTAATTATATTGTAATTGTTTCACGTTTTCCAGAGTGAAAGGAGTTAAGGTGTTACTTCATTATAAAATAAATAGGTGAGGATGGATCCTGCCACGAAGAGTGATGGATTCCAGTGTGAAGGACGTATCAAATCGAAGTAGCAAGGCGAGTACGCGCCAGGCAAGTGGCAAGTAAATGTGCAGGTAGAACACATTAGCTCTGAGCACTGCTGTGAATTTAACAGATAAATCTTTTGTTTGTTATCTCTGAAACTGCATTTCACTATAAGAAGACTACTTTTTTTTTTTTTTTTTTAAGTAAAAGCAAATAGAAAAACATGCAAGTCATTGACAAGTAACTGGAAAAAATCTCCGATAAGTCTTCTGCCCCATAAATAACACAGCACTTTCCTAGATGCTTCCTATTTCCTTAGAACGGAACAATACAAAGAGCGGCTCTTAAAATAAAAAATCCTCGCCATTTCAGAATTTTGGCGCTTCCTTTAAGAAGCAGTTCTCTAAAATTTCACTCTTCCACTTATGTCGCTCTTCTAAATTCGGAATTTAGGGCTCTTGGCATGTTTACAGTGTCATATTCCATGAATAATCCTGACAGATAATAGTTTGTTGATTTTAACTGTGACTGCTCTTTTTATTATTGTCATTAATAGGCAGCTGTTTAAAGGAGCCCTTAAAAGCGGGCACTGCCAGCATTGTAACTCCTCTGATGAATCACTTGAATGAAGGATACATTTTATTAACAAGAGTACTGCAGTTAGCGATTCATTCACTCTTCCGAGACAAAGAGCACGGCCCGATAACTTTCCTGGGTCTGTTAGCGCGATGGGGACTGAAGTTTACGGTATGATTTGCCCTCTCCCTTCCCTGTAAAGCTAATTGAAGGTTTTAACACCTGGCGCAGCTGCTAAGCAGCGCCAGATCTCAGTTGGATCTCACTTGAATGCGCTACTTAGTGGGATTAAGGAAAGGCAACCATAAGGCAAGAGCAAGCCAGTGGAATCCCAAACTCAATTTCAGAGCCCTTGAGAAAATACTTGCTGGTTTGAACTCCACCTCATTTCTGCTCTATAGTGCTGGCCCGAGGCATTGTAGCTACTAGGGACCCAAGCCCAGGAGGAGACCTGAAGGGCCTCAGCTAAGCATAAAGAAGCGTGAGCATATTGTTGCAGTAACAGCATTCATTGAAAAGGGAGCGAGCCAAGTTGTCTCCAGGCAATGCAGGTAGCAAGCTTAGATTGGCTTCCCAGCCAGACAAGTCCCATTTTTTTTTCACCATTTGAACCTGTGCTACACAAGTCATTTATTCAAATGTTCATTCTCCCCCCCTTCATGCCTTTGGCTCAAAAGCCACTCTGTGACACTGCTGCAATCTTTGGAAAATTCCAGGTCACCGGGGAGGGGAGTTGTGGTGCTCCAGCACTCTTTAGGAAAACATCACCATTGCTCTTGAGTGCAACAGGCCATTTCTCATTTCACCAAACTGCAACTAGACTTCAGCCATCACTACCAACAAAAAAATGTGTCCAGAGCCCCCTGAAAGGCTGAAAGCCCTGTTTGCAGTTGTACGGGGTTTTGTGAGGGTGGACTGTGAAGGCTCCTTAAGACGTTTACCCGTAGAAACGCCCTCCCCCTGGAGAATGCCCTCTCTGTATCAGTTCAAAGGATCCAGTCAGCTGGAGATTCCCCTGGATGGCAGCAAGGAACCAGGGTGGCTGGCAGGCGGGCGGCAGAGCTGGCAGTGCTCGTGCTGCGGCAGGCCCGGAGCGGGGAGCTGGAGCAGCTCAGCATGCTGAAGGTCGGTACGACGACGTGGAGCGGAAGAATGATCCTAAATTTAGAGGCCTTTTTGTGTCCTGTGCCACATACATTTGGCAGAAGCAAGGATCCAGCCCGAAACCTTCAGCAAAGCTTCTTTCTTGTAGATCCTTGCGATAGCCTACAGCACTCGATATGCAGAGACATGGCATGCGATGTCGAAAGCGCTTTCGGCACCAACTGATTTTGGCAGTTTGATTCTGTAAAAAGTATTGCTATGGAACCAGTACATCGTCTATCACTTTCCTCCACCACGCGTCTTGAAACTAGGCCACCCTGCAGCCAGACGCAAGAGTCCTGGAGTCCGGAAGGAAAGCAGAGGAGAAACAGCCTTAGCGGTGAGAGCGCTCTGGTGTGCGGAGCCAGTTCCTTCCAATTTATATGCATAATGATGGGAAAACAGTCCCCTTGCCCAAAAAGATAAGCCCCCACCCATAACCAGCCTTCCTTCCGCTGGCTCTCGGGACGCCCTTTAGTGATTCCCGTGTTGCCGGCCACGGGTGTGTGCCCCCTCCTGCCCAGCAGCCCAGAGCCCAGCGGCTGCCTTACAGAATACGGCACGATTTCTTTCCGCCTGGGCGGTTTGAAAGCTGCTGCTGGGCAGGTGCTTTGCCCAGGGGATTGCCCAGCAGATGGAGGCTAATCTTTACTGCAGGTTCCTACGCACGCGCTCGCTGGGGTTCAAGTGGGCTGGATGGGATGGGCTGCATTGCTCTCTAGAGGGAAGTCAGGTAGGCTGGACCCCTGCCTCCGCGGCAGGCGTCCGGCTGGGCTTCCTACACTAACCGTGTGTGCCATGTCAGGAGTCAGGCACTGACTCACCAAAACTGGGCAGGTACTTAAATTAGGCAGCTTGGAATTCACCTTAAATTATTAAGGTGTGTATTTGATATAAATAAACTTCAAAGACATTGAATAGGTTTGCCAAAAAAAAAAAAAAGGCAAGCACGCAGGTTTTGAAATCTTCCATTGTGGATTAAAGTTAAAAACTAAAGTGATTTTTAGGACTTTCAGAGAATCTGAAAGGCACCAGCAAAAGAAAATCAGTCCAATTAACTCCTCTGATCTGCAGTAAAATGTGTGGTCTGCAGTTCAAAGCTTATAAAACCTGAAATATTTAATGGCAAATAAGGCAACATGATAACCAACTCCGCATACTTTAATGCTTTTTTTTAATGCTTTTCACTGCGAGTCAGACTGAAAGGACATGTATGGACACATTGCAGAGTCATATTCAGAACTTCTGTTGGCCCACAGGCAACCGAACAAGTAACATGCTGCGGGCAGTATCCATACATTGCTATAACCTGGGCAGAAAAGAGCAGCAGCAGGCACCTCACCTTCATTTGTACTTTTAAACTACTTATTGCTGCGAGCAGTGTTGGAGGGTTCTGCCAGCAACATACTCCACTGGTTGGGAAACACTGGTTTAGGGTGCCAGTTAATATAATTGTAGGGTTTTTTTCTCAGAAACAAAATCATTACATGATACTGTTTTTTAAATTTTATAATAATGCTGCATCTCTTGCTTAGATACAATGATAGCTGCTCTTGGAAACGTCTCAAAATTGCTATTTAGGTAGACTTCATGAAGATGGGCAAGAAATAATTGTAACTGTACTGCTTGCTGAATCAAGGAGATGAAAATAGAGAATCCACATGGCATCTTTGGATTTAAAAACAAGCCGGTTCATCTCCAAGTGCATGTGGGTTGGGAATCTTACACTTAGAATTTAGATCACAGAAAAAAAAGTTTTGATGAAATGAACATTCATATAAAAAAACCTTTTCTAGCCTGAAGTAGCACCGGAGCGTACTGGCAAGACAGCAGATATGTAACAGTTGAGCACCAGAGGAAGGAGAATTCGATATAAAAGCCTAAAATAAAAATCAAATCAAAGCTGCAGTGGAAGATGGAGTAGAACAGGAATGTAAAGGAGCTTCAAGAATAGAGTAACTAACCCAGTGGGCAACCTAAAATCTCCTTCTGTGCTGCAGCAGTTTCCTTATAAATCAGTTGCATCCATAACTGTTTAAAAACTGACAAATCTGAGCAATTTCACTCTTAGAAACATAAGCCTCTTTTAATCTCTTGGCAATGAAATCACAGTTCTCTTTACTCTATGTTAGTTCAGCCAAGAACTGCGCCATTGTATGCTATCTCGCAGCTTTGCATTTAAAAAGAAGAAATGCTCACTTAATGCACAGTCATTTTATTATCTCCACCATAACCAACTCTGAATGATCAAACATTTATCCCATAAAGGTCTGCTTGTCACTTGTGCATTACATCCAAAAGAGGTAAATATAGCCTGGAAAGGCCTTTCTCTCAGCCGTCCACATCTCCCAAGCAACTGCAAACAGCAGGCTCTTCTTTGCGCGCTTAGCTCTCAGTCCCATGTCCTGTCCGTTATATGGAGAAATAATATTTTTGTCCTGTTGCATAGTCTCATATCTCATTAAGATATGTAAGTTCAAATATTTGCAACAATTTAAAAAAAAAAAAAAATTGGTTAGCAATGTAGAAAACCAGGGTTCTTTGAGAACTCAGCTGGCTGATTTGCTAGGGTTTTGTTGGGGTTTTTTTCCTATGTAAACATTTAGCTTTTTTTTTTTTTTTTTTCTTTGTTAATGGAAGTAGCAGTATTCAGATTGTAGAAATCCTTATGAAAGGAATCCTCTTTGTTTCAGAACCTGAAACAGCCTTTCTAGGGTTTTTTTTTGAGTCACAGCTGCTTCTATCACAGCCATCATATTACCCAATCCCTTTCAAAGTTGCACTCTTAGAAGCAGCTCATGATTGTCTCTTTTCAGCCTTTACCCTCACTAGTATTGGGAAGCTACTCCCGAACCTCGCTCTCTGGGTGGACGGGGACCTTCCCTTCTGAACAGGCACTAACATGGATCTCATGGCTATTAGGTGCTTTAACCCGTCTAGTTATAACCCATCTAGCATAACCCAGTCACACCTTACAGTAATGACTTGGAGAACAATCACGTATTTAAAAAGTGAATGCAATTTTATCCAAGAGAAATTTGCCTTTGAAATCGGAAAATCTAATCTGGGCTGATTTTTTAATAAAAAATATTTCTGTGGACACCTGGGTTTACAAGAAGGACAGAAGAAACCCCACCTGTGCTTAGTGGTTATAACTACAATAGAATGTGATTGAAAGCAATTACTTTTCATAGAAGTTTATATAAGAAATACTTCCAGTCATTAGTAATGTGACCACTTTTAGCAGCAGCAGTCGTCTTTAAGAAATACTAGATGTTTAAACCTTTTATTTTCCTACAAAGATATCTTAGCATATGTACACCTAAAAGCCATCTATAGCTTGTGGGCATACAGCATCAGTAGGGATAGTCATAGTCTTTGTGCAGTGATATAAAATGTTAACATTAACTTCCATAGGTTGACAAAAGCAACAAAATTGTTTGATTAAAAATAAGTCTTAGTAATACAGACATTTTTTTCTGTAATGTTCTCTTGCTAAACCCATTTTTTTTATGTTGGTGCTGAACATAATGATGCAAGCAACTAAGTGTAATTGTAGAAAATTATTGCTAGTGATTTGCATATGAAATACACACCTTTTACTGCCTCTAGTTAGCATTGTTCAACTAGCTTATAAATAGTACAGCTGAAACGCTGCAAACAGAAAGCAGTTTTCGATGGGCACATGCTATGAATGAAGAAACGTTCAGACACAATGTGCAAGTTGGAGAGTTTTCATCAAAGCTAGCCAAGAGGGAAAAATGCTTCATTTCCTAATCATGCTCCGTTTCGGAGAAGCTGGTCACATACAGAAAGCATCACACTCATCTGCAGAGAGTAAAGCTTTTTAAAATGAGTGTTTATGTTTTTCTGGAGGGGGGGAAAAAGTAATCTATTGGTACTTGTTTCAGATTTTTCTAATCACTTCTATGTAACATTTCATTTTTATAATTTGACACTTAATAACTGTTAAAATTAAATCAACCTTGCAGTTGATGCAAGTCATTTGCTGTAAACATCAAAGGCATTAAAAATGTCTCGCTTTAAGGCATTGCTTCTGGTACAAGTAAAATACTCACTTTTGTGTATAATTGAAAAACTAAAAATGTTGACCATTGCTCTAATAATAAAGCAGAGTATTTTTAGTCTTCGATATTTGGGGGAAGGGGTGAAGGGAAGAAGACAAAGTGGAATAGGGTAAAGAAGAAAATTTAAAAGCAAAATTTTTTATAACATTGCTGCACAATTGCAGTTCTCCTATACAATCATATCAAAATATGCCTCATTCAATTTTGTAATTATTTTTTTTTTTTAAACAGAGAAATCTGAGAACTGTTTTAGTTATCAGTGGGACACCTGTCTGTCACTATTAGCCGAGAGCAACACTTTTGTATGATACGATCCCTCTTCTGCAGGTAGACTTGCAACTTCATCCTGCAAAGGAGGTAGAATACTGTAGAATACTGCTGTCCAGTTAAGTAAGCAAGTTGCCTTGTCACTGTTTCTATTTCGGAGAAAAAGATCCCCTTTCCTCAAGAGATGCGCCCTGACAAAAGCATTTTTGGAAGGAGGAAGGGGCAGCAGCGGAGCCCAAGCGCCGCAGAGGCGGAATCGCCCACGCTGGGGAGCCAGGGCCTTCCCCGGGGTGATGGCGGGGCCGGGAGCTGGGCAGCCGCGCCGGCCGCTGGGCAAGAGCCGGGCACAAGTACAGGTGCCTGAAGATGTGGACAAAAGCGGTTGCATGAAGCTTTGGTATTATCGATTGCCAATTTCTCACCCTCTTCTCCCCTTCACGACTTACAGCAAGTGTTGTGCTTTATCTTTTGTGTTATTTTAAAGGCATTTGCTATCAGAATTTTAGCTTAATGGCTACCTTTGCTTAGCTTTAGAAAAACAGGCTTACCCTAAAAGAGAAACACGTGAGTGCTAATTATGTAAATAATGAATGCATTTTAGGGATTGGTTTCTTAAAAAAAAAAATAAAATAAAAAGATAATTTAATGCAAAGACCATCAGAAGAGATCACTTCCAGAACTGGAAATATTCTTTCCTTTGAACTGCTTTGAGAGACTGAAAAGCTTTAGCTCTTTATTTTTCATAAGAAACTGTGCAGGTAAAAGCACTTTGAAGACTACAAAGAATAAAAAAAAAAAAGTGTGATGCCTCACTTTTCTGTGAGATTGAAGTAGCTGATGAGAGTAGCAACAGCTAGTGATTTGACCCAGAAGCCACTTCCGTGATAAATCTGCAGCATGACACAGTTGCTTGAGTTAGCCTTTTGCATCTATGAAAATTCAAACACTGTCTGCTCAGAAGAAAAAGCATCGGCGAGATCTCACCAGCAGGTCTACCCCTGAGGAGGCTGGTCTGGCATCTTTAACACCGCTTGGGGCAAGAAGCATTCCCCAGCCACTCCAGGGAATGCTTCCTTAGTGCTTCCATTAAACTAAAAGGAGCTTTTCAGTCTTTAGGCAACTTCTGTCAAATTGGACGCCAAGTTGAATATAGGCCACCTATGCGCTCTTTACTGCAAATAAGGCGAGGCACATGCCGGGTTACGGTAGGAGAAGCACGGCCAGCTGATCGGGTGTGCCTGGCCATCAAACCCCTGCAGTCCCATAAACCTGGTTGTCCCTTTCCTCTGCCTGGCTGGAGGCAGAGGCCCTCTATTCCTGGACGGAGTATTCATTACCTGATTCTCGTAACTGCAAACCAGGAGTTCCTTATGCGGGTCAGAAGGAGTATCAGCCCTTCTACTCTGCCCGGGGAATTGCTCAAGAGCAATTGGAGCAGTAATTTTCCCATATGGACCCTTTTTGGCTGCTCTTTTTCCTCACAGTTCACATACCCCAGCTTCCAGGTTTGAGGTGGTTCGCCGTGCCACTTCCTCACGTCCTCACGATCGTGCAGACAGAACCACGGGGTGCCACGCAAACACGCCCATGGTAGCCTTCCCTTGAGCAGAGAACAGCTCACCTGGTCGCTGAGGTGATGGCTGGTGTGGGCGAGGAGGAAGACATACAGTCTTTGAATAACTGGAACTGCTGGGACAATCTCTCCCCAGCTGAGACACAGGCCTGTAGGGGTTGGGGGGAAGAGAGGTTCTCTTTGAGTCGCTGGAGCTGGCCAGCCAGTCTACCCGCAGCTGGGGCCTCCGTGTCTGGCCAGCTCATTAGCACCAGGGTGCTGGCGTACGACGACGGTGTGCTCCGTACAAACCTCCTCCACATGAACTGCATGCACTGGACTTCATCCGGGTCTTTAGATGCCTGGTTGTTATCCAGGCTGCTGTAGATCACCTCTACCACCGCTAATTCCCTCAGATACTGGACACCATGCTCAGTGGTTGTCCGCTTGTATCCATAGTTTACAAGATCTTCCTTGAGGGGATACCTTTCCTTGGTGCTCACCGGGAACTGCCTCCAGAGGCTGCTGATTGTTGCTCCTTTTCCAATCCCTTTGTTGACACCCCAGTCCCTCACGAGGGATCCCAGCTGCTGGGCAAGGAATTGCCCTCTAATTCCTGACTGTTGGCTCCAGTATCCCAGCAGTGGAGCCGCCACACGATAATTAGCTCACCAGGTTGATGGCTACAGTCCTTGTGTGTGTCTTACAGCTCACTCAGGGATAAGGAGCTGGTGATTTCTGCCTCCCCTCCCGTTCTTGTAACTGCTCTGCCACGCAACCAGCTGCGTCTCTGATTCCTCCTCCTGCTCCCTCTTAGGAGAAGCTTCTCCCTCCCCGACCGAACAAGATGACTTCTGCTTCCATTGTGTCTTCCTGACCATAAGGGTGACTGATACAGCTGAGAGTTGGGCCTCTGGCTTGGTCACAGGGTCCGTCTGTACGTCTCCAGATCCAGAGACCCTCTCTCCCCCCTGAGGGTGCTGAGCAGTTCTCGGTAGGCGTAGGCCAGGCCCAGCATGGTGTGAGTTGTGTCCCTTTAGCATAGCCAGGGCATCCTTTTCTCAAGTATTCTGTCACTTCATCAGGATCCCACACTTGTTTGGGGGTCAAGTCCCACACTGTCGGAGGTGATAACTGTTCTAGATACCTGCCCACATTCTCCCACGCACCCTGCCACCCACGACCACACTGCCTCGGGGCACATCCCTGTGGGATATTCCTAAATAGTCAGTTAACCTTAGGAAAAGCTGGAAATAGATTCTTGTGACACACCAAGGTGAGCATTCTGATTACCCAGGGATGTTCAACATACTGGAGAGTCATTGTAAAAAGGTGGAAAGCAACTACCCTGCAGGAGGCGAAGGGGAAGGCACCGTTCTTTGTTTCCTCCACAAATCGGCTCTCAGAGGAAAAGAGGGAAAAGGTGTAATTGTTAATTGTCTCCACGAGATGGTTCCCGAAGTACTGGGACGGCAGCAATGCAGGGCCCAAATACCAGATTAGGCTCAGGGCCAGTGCTTTCATCATAGTTCTCCCAGGCAAAACACAACCCAGCGCTACACAG
This sequence comes from Podiceps cristatus, assembly GCA_000699545.1. NCBI lineage: Eukaryota > Metazoa > Chordata > Aves > Podicipediformes > Podicipedidae > Podiceps > Podiceps cristatus. The sequence goes on along the minus strand of KL288299.1, from coordinate 6,070 downwards.
CACAGCAAACGGCAAAAGCCAAGCCCAGCCTTTAACAAGCTCTCAAATCTGATGTACAGCAAGAGAGGGAGCACGACACTGAGTGCGTAAGGGAACAAATTATCTTGTATTGAGAACAAATAAGTCAACATTGTGACCAGCAATAGCTAAACAGGTATAGTAAGTTCCCTCTAGCGCACTCTGGTCAAACATCTCGTGATCTCAAAACCTACGGGCCCCACACTGGGTGCCAAAAAGGGCTGTAGTGGATTCACCCTGGACGGCAGCACCTGACAGCAGAGGGAATCAGAAGAGCAACAGGCAGAAAATTCGTGGGTTGAGTTAAAGACAGTTTAATAGGCAAAAGGAAAAGAAATGAAAATAAAACAAAAACACGTGATGAAAAAGCAATCACCACCAGCTGACCTGATGCCCAGTCTGTCCCCAAGCAACAGACTTCCTGGAACACCCCCACACCCCATCCCCAGTTTTTATGCCGAGCATGACGTTACATGGTGAGGAGTACCTCTCTGGTCAGTTCAGGTCAGCAGAGGCAGTTGTGCCCCCTCCCAGCCCCTTGCCCACCACCAAACTGCTCACTGGGCGTCAGAGGGGGGAGCAGAGAAAGTCTCGGCGCTACGCAAGCACCGTTGAGCCATAGCTAAGACATCAGTGTGTTAGCAACGCTGCTTTGGACACAAATCCAAACCACAGCACCATATGGGACGCTACGAAGAAAATGAACTCCGTCACAGCAAGACCCATTACATCAGGGTAAATTTGCGTCTTCCTCCTCACCGTACCGAGTCTGAACTAGCCTATTTTGGGCTCACAGCCCAATAGGGATGTCGTGAAAGCCCTGCAGGTCACTGGAGGGCTACCCCTTTAGTCAGGGCCTAGCACACATGGCCACCAGGAGAGGCTGATGGAGCCGGGGCTGCTCTGGCCAGTAAGAGGGGGCTAACAGGCAATCGAACCGCAGCACGCAGCTGCAGGACAGGGAATTAGCAAAGACAATTCTTGGCAGTGGTAGGTGATATATAATGGGCAACGGCCACCAGCTATGGTGAGGGAGGCTCACGCTGGACATCGGAAGACTCCTTCACAAGGAAGGTGGAGCGGCACTGGGACAGGCTGTGTGGGGAACCTGTTCCATCCCTGGTGGTTTCCAAGACCAGACTTCGTGCTAGCAATGGTCCACTTCGAATGGGAGACTTGACTAGATGACTTTCAGCAGCCCCTTCCAGCTAACATTTCTATTCTTCTAAGCACTTAATTTCCCAAACAACCTTCCTGCACAGCGTTACCACAATTGCGGAGCTGGGAATACTCGGCTGGCAGTTAAATGACTTCCCATCGCAGACCTACGAAACAGCCATTCTCGCTACTGCAGATGTGCTCTTTGGAGGAGATGAATTTAGTTTGGCTTAAAACGCAGTTGGGACCTCGTCCTATATTTTGTGCACCTGTGGACTGGTACCAGCAATACAATACCTGCGATAAGCTCGGCGGAGCAGCTGACGGGTATGTCTGGTTGAGTAGCTGGATAACCCAAGTAAATGGTGTGAGCGCCTTCCTCAGCCACCCCCCGGACCACAGGCCTCCCTCTCCCTGACCTCCTCATAGAGGAAGGTGGGGAAAAGGACTCAAGGAGATAAAAATAAAACCAGAACAGTCTTAAGGCTCCACCATAGCTCAGAAATTGTGTAAGGTGTGGGGAGTATATTAATACACAAGAAAAATTTCTCAACAATTACTGGCAAATACCAGTATCACGTAATCTCATATTTAAGGGACAATTCATGTTGCTTTTTAAAAAATTAAGATTAAAGAACAGTTTAAGAGTAATGAGAACATTCTAGTGATAAAAGTACAAAAAAGGTAATTAATTCTTTGCTGATTTCCCTTTATTAATAAAAAGTACAAATAAAAAAAATGTACTTTCAGGAAAAAATAAACTAAGTGTACACAGTTTAGCAGCATGTTTGATATTTCTTTCCCACAACTGAGGTGAGGTGGCTCAGAGCATCTCCAGCAGACCCAAGGTTCTTGCAGCCCTAAATCATTATGAATCAATTAGCGTAGATGTAAGACAAATTGAATCTCCTACTGCATGTAATATGTAAAAAACAGAGGCAAAAAAAGCTGAAATGTGTCTCTGGTTGAATTTAGAAATTTCTTTCAAGAACATTTTACGTTAGCGGAACTTCAGGGAACTTCACAGGTGAAAACGTACGGTGTTTAGCTAAGGCAGATGCCTGTGACTGCCACTGCCTGGGCTAATCTGCGCTCTCCGTGCTCCTCTTCCGCCTCCAGCCTTCCTGCCGCAGCAACAGCACTAACTCAGACACAAGGGACGGAGTCTCGGGAAGAGAGAAGATGCCCAGGCTGGCATGAGAAAGAAAGTGCCAGCAAGAAAGGGTCTGGCGTTGAAGCCACTCTCTAAACGTGAGTCCCAAGTTCTGGGTGCTGCTCCTAAACAAAGATTGTGTCTCAAGGTTGCTTATTACACATATAATATTATGGTATAATGTAGGCATATATTACACAGAATATTATGTACATTATGCAGGATGTTTTTTCAGTATATTTTTAGAGGACGGAGTTTTTATTTATATTTTGCATTCAGTGGAATGCAACACGCTGGTCTATGACAAACAAGCTGTGTGACAGGGGGAAGGAGTGCAGAGGGAGAAGGAGGGAGGAGAGAATTTAACAGAAATAACTCCACTTAGTGTTTGAGTGAGGGATGTAATGAAATCTGTTTGCTGTGCTAGCTGTCTCCAGATTGGGCTGTAATTACACCACAGAAGGAAGAAAGGTAGCTGAGTCTCAATCTAGATCATTTATGTAAACTCAGCCTTCTTGTCAACGGCGTTCTCAGATTGCACGCATGCAAACCACAAAAATCATCTCCTATGAACAAAACAGAGACGGTCTCAAATTGCAGGCTTCTGATACACCTTAGATGCTGTCTGTAATTGGACTTTACAATTCAACACACTGAGGTTCAAAACTTCTCCAGTATTTTCTGCATTTTATTCAGTGCGGTGAAAGACTGTACTCACAGAAGAGCGTTCTTCCTTCCTTTCTGCCAAAGGCCGATGCCTAGTCTTACAAATTAACATTTATTTGGCTTAAATGAACACGAGTGTCAAGGAAATTCTTTTGTGTAAGACTGTTGAAATAAACTGCTGGATCTGAGGGAGGGATATTCCCTCCCCCAGAAGAGTTGGAAAAACCTCATTCTTTGACCCAGAGCAATGCATTTTATACGCACAGTATAAAACCCAGGCAACCGGTTCCCTTAACAGAGCCAAATTAATATTTGATTAAATATTTTAAAGCTCCTACTTACCATGCTTGACATTTTCTCAACAAGTTTCTGAAATACTGAAAGCGTTAAGCACAGGATAATTTTACATTTGAATACATAAAAACAGCGTGAGGAGACATGACCACATGCAGACAGGGAGAGGACTTTCCCCCAGTAATCTCCCAAACTGCCCTTCCCCTTGATAAGCGGGTACGTTAACTCCCAGCTTCGGCAGCTCACTCTCTCTGGGCAGGTTTGAGCGGGTTTCTTGTGACACCTGGATCTTCACGCCCCTCCATCCATCCATCCATCCCTCCCTCCCTCCCTCCATCCATCCATCCCTCCGTCCATCCATCCCAGGAACACCCCCGGCCCCCGCCCGGGCGCCCCCCCCGCCGGTGCCCAATCAATACCGACTTATTTCCTGTCCATTTGCTGAGGTCACGGAAACGGGACTCATTAATTATTTCTACCGGTGCAGCCTCAAGTGCGCTCCTGGCACGACAAGCGAAAGCCGGCTGTGACCTTTCCCTCTTCCCCCTCCCGAACTTTGCCG
>KL288289.1:394-14605 GCA_000699545.1 Podiceps cristatus | reverse complement strand
TAAAATCCTTCACACACCTACAGGTAACAGCCTCATTGGACACCTCAGCTAGATGGATAAATCAAAGTTAGAGAGTTAGCAGTGGGGGAAAAGATGGGAGTCGCTATTAACATCACACGACACAGAATGAGACTAACAGTGACTTGTGTCAAAATAAGAGGCAAGGGTGAAACCTGTATTCAGCGGAAGGCAGAGGCAGATTTCAAAGGGGTCAGCATTTCACCCCTTGCACCGGCTAGAGTGGGTCTTGATCACAGGTGTCTCCTGGATTGTGAACTTCCCTTGAAGGCACCGGGAGTTCTGCATGGAGAGGGGTGTCAACATCCAGTTTTCCAACAGATGCAACTGAGTGCGCACTTCGGATGAAGAAGGGAAGCAGCAGTGCAAGCGAATAAAGGGAGAAAGCAAACTGACTCTGGTTAACTGTTCCCTCGTGTTAGTATTTTAAAAGATCATCTACACATCCATAAAATTTAATCTAAAAGAGACAATGCTGTGGTACAAAAAAGTTTATTTAGTCATGACTTTTTAAACATATGAGGTAAATTAACATTTACATCAACTTGTTTCTTACAGAATTTAATACACAAGGCACTTCTTTGAAGACAGCACTTTTAACTGGTTTTTAGCTGGTTTTATTGCTATTACGAGTTCCTGATGGCACAGAAAACTGATTGTGTTTGTTGTCAGATTCTGTCATGTAAAAGACAAACATCCGGTAAGCAACAAGAAAGCTCTGAGTAAACTTTCTTATGTTTTACAACCATTTTTAACTGTGAGAAACAGTGTCAATGGCAATAGGAATATATTCTCCACCTTAAAATATGTTCACATATCTTGCATAACTCTTCAAAGACTGAAACTTCTGGAATTTGATTGGCATCTTGAAACAAACTTAAAATGCAAATCTACAAATTCTTTTCTACATCAGTTATTTTTGCTTATGCAAATAGTCCCATTACCTTTAATGGTCTTATTTGCAACAGTAAAAATAACTTGCATTAAATTGTATTTGCAGGCTCAGAACCGTATTTTTGGCTAGAAAGCAAAACATTTATCTTTTGTAAAATCTTCTACAGTGTAACAGTGCAGTGCTTCTCCACGACTATTTTGTTTGGAATTTTAAACCAGGCTGTAAATTTAGCTACCTTAAAGGACACACGTCACAGCTAGTTATTGAACCTCTAAACACCCAAGAATGCATATCAATAATAATGAACCTTAATTTATTCCATAATAATAGAGTTAATGATGAAAAGTATCTTTTTCCACAGCGTGCTCCCTATATATCCAGCTCCCATATTTTAAATATACAGAGAAAACTGATATTATAGATCAGTGATCAGGTTAAATTGTCTCTAATTGTACTGCCTTATGTCTGACAAGTTCCTGTGTTATAGTAAGACATTTCTCTCTCAGGTTTAACACATCGGCAGAGTCATTCTTTTACTTCTTATACAAATGTAAACTTAGAGAACAGTTTATTTCATCCAAATGTGCAATCTGAAATCAAAAACTGAATGTAAACTTCAGAAAATCAAACTTACAAGAGCACACTTCTCACAAGAAAAATCAAAGTAAATGAAACAAAAACATATGGAATTAAAACAAACAAACAAAAACAACCCAGCCTGTTCAAATCCACGGTGTTAGTGTCTGTATTAAACAAAAAGGCCAGGGGCTCAACGCTCTGCTTCTGCAGACTGTTGTCACCCACACGAACTCAGTGGAATACAACTGTTTGTATCGGCTGAGGAGGTGGTCCCACAACTCACTCAAAAATATACCTAAGTGCTGCGCTGATCTTTAAAGTTTGCCTTAATTATTTTACTGATCCTACACTTACATATCCATAGCAGACAATAATCTCAAAAGCTGCAAAATGTCAGACACTTAATTAGCTATACGTGCCTTTATGAATGACAAATATACTGAGCCAAACCAATCCCTGGTACCACTATACACACAACTGGCTTCCAAATTACACCAGAAAAGAACATAGTTCATCTGCTTTTTCAGTGCATGCTACCTATTTTGAAGAAGCTATGATTTTTCAATGCCAGCACGGACCAACAAATTCAAGGAGCACTTTTTTTATCTATGAAAAGATGAGGGACTGATTTTCATAGATAAAATATTCCACTTTAATAAAGGGAAGGTTCTAGCAGGCTGTCTTTATTTAATCAAAACACAAAGGGAAGAAATGTGGGCTTTAAAATTGCTTGTACTTCATTTTCTTTTTTATTAGCTGACAGCTGCACTAATTAAAAAAGCCCAGTGATAGAAAATAGATCAACCGTGCCCATGGCCAAGAAACTATGTATTTATGTGCAATGCAGGTGTATTTTTATTGTATCTTTGTAAAACCATTATGAAAACTGTACTAATGAAATCAGTGATTTGGAAAATACATTTCATATAATCACAGCAGTTGGAAGGGACCTCTGGAAGCCATCTAGCCCAGCCCCCTATGCTCCAAGCAGGGTCAACTAGTACCAATGAGCTGACAGTGCAAAAAGAATAGCACATCATACACCTGGTAACTTGTTCAAGGAGTATCTTTTTTTTTCCAGTTTTCTCCTTTTCTTTTTCATAGCTTACCTTAGCATTTTTTTAAACTTCAAGTAAGAGAACAATTTTCCCACAATCAATCTACTCAAAGAGTAAAAATGAGTGTTTGTTTGTTTGTTTTTCATTTTGCTTAGTATCAGACACGGTTCTGTTCTGACTTCTGCTTTTGCAGTAACTTACCTACTGGCTTCATGTTAGGTGTATGTGTGTAAGATCTTTCATGATTGTGGCTTAAACCGCTGTATGACCAGGCTAAATCAAAGTATAATTTGCTACCAGTTCCCTCTTTGGAATTAATTGATGTGAAAGAGTAAACCACTTGGAAATTAGCAGGTTATTTTTGCCAACAGACTCAGTTCTGCAAGTTAGCTGGTGTTTGTACATATTTTCTAGAACTATGGAAGACTGCATAGTTAAGCCTTACTCATAGTGTGTTGAATTCAGTGATCACTCATGAGTAAAGATTAATTAAAGTATTCAAAATCATCCACACCAGTAAGATTTTTTTTTCAACAAATCTGATTCCAGACACAATGCAGCAACTAAAAGCAGTTGTAAGCACTAAGGGGGAGTTCCGCCAAAATAGAAACCCTGGCATAAATGAAGAAACAATTACCAGACTCCAAATGAAATTGTAGGTAAACAAGAAGCTGGACGCTGTACAGTTATGTGATGAAACTTAAGCTGATCTTTTATAAACACAACCCGTGAGTTGTAACTTTGCTCTCTCAGACCAGCACTGCTTGGACGCGGAGGCTGCTCTGTCAGATTTCCCTTAGGGGTTGCAGTAAAGTTACATTTCTCCCCCCAAGCTTCACCTAACAGGAAAAATGATCTTGTACAGCTTTCCAGTAGTTACTCTGCCTGAAAATACCATATATTCCACAAAAACACCTGAACTCTCTGCATGTCTAACCACACATATTAACTTGAAAAGGGCAGACTAGGTATCAGTTGATCCTTAGTTAAACCTATCTCTCTTATTATTTTTTTATATACAATACGGATGCAATCCTGCAGGACACACTCTGTGAGGGTTGTACTGAAGTAAGGACTGCAAGATTCAGAGCTCCATCAAACAAGTCAGTTTTGCTCTCAGGTGTTGATACAAAAAAAAACAAACCACCACATATTCCAGGTGGTCTGCTTTATATAAATACACTCCCGAGAGACTTTGACTTCATTCTTCAGAAGCATAAAAGAAAGGAAAAAATAGCCCATGAATTTCGATGTACTAAAATACAGAGATGCATATTGCATTATTTCAGCAATATAATTACTTGGCATTTAGCAAAACTTACAAAACTGCTGCTATTGATGCTAGTAATTCTAAAAATTTTGAGTGTTAAACTCTGCCTTCGTTGACATCTAGGCAACTTTACCAACTTCAGTGTAAGTTCAGCACAGTTGCATGGATACAATAGAAAGCAGAATTTAGCTTTTAGCTTTCTGGCAGAAAGGGTATTTATGGCTTATAACACAGAAAATTCACAAGAGCATGCCTGAAGCTGAACACCTAATAGTAAATATCTTTATTGTACTACTGTACATTGACTTTTAATGCAGTGTCTGCTCCCAAGATCAGCGGCAGCAGAAAGACTTCTCCTCACGTGGTTCACCACAAGTAGGTCAACAAAGTCATGAGACAACATGCCCAAGGGTTGCCGAACAGTGCCTCTGATCATGAGAAACTCTGCGTCTACTCAGAAAGCAGTAAAAATAAATGTTTAATCTTGAGTGGTGGGAATATATTATAACTGTTGCATAAAATAAACACATTCAGGAAAACATTTAACAGCAGAGATAACTGGCAATTATAACTATTTGCTACAGGGTGACCCTGCTTTGCCAGAAGTAAAGACAGCACTGCCAGGCCAAATACTCTGAAGATGCAAAGGGCTATCCCAATGTGTTTGACTGCTCTTCTCCAATTAGAGTACTTTGATTTGTAGCAGCAATGGGACCGACGCCGAGCTTCAGTTCTTTCGGCTTTTGCTTAGAGCAGAAGTTGGGTCTAATCCTGCATTCCTTTTGTATCCAAACTCTCCCAAGCCTTATCAGGCTTTAAAAATTCAGACTAGTGTCTGTGAGACTTGTTATAAAGAAATGAAGGACAGAGCCAGTTGTAAGGAAAGCTGCACCTTAGAAAAAAATAGCCAGTACTTTCCTCCACCCATTTTTAAGGGAAACACAATTTTCAAAAGCAGGATTGTCTTTATCTAAGGCCCCAAATCGATATTCCTTCTGGCTCCCAAAACTCCACGTGAATGTTAGTTTTGCTTGAATAAGGCCTGCAAGATCCATCCCCAAATCTTGCTCCTTGTTAAATTGAGTGGAAATTTGGCAAGTGACTTCAGTGGGATCAGAACTGACCCTTCAGTCACTGCATGTTGCCCAGATATTTTAGCCACCTTTTCTGCTATACAAGATTATCTAAATCTGTTTTCACAGACCTGTAAGACACTACACATTGTTGTTAAAGGAAAGGGTAGAACATAACAGCAAATAATGTTGCTTTGGGAATTTTACCATTAGTAAATTTCTTTCCCATTACATTTTCTTGTATGATCAAAGATCAAACTAAAATGATTAAATACACAGCCGAGTAACTTTAAACCTACAGATCAAAATTATTCTCAAAATGTTCAAATACTTAAAAATATGCACTCAAGTTTACTTCTAAAAAGCATTTTTCCAACAAACTTAAGCTGATAACTAATAGTCTAAAATGCAGAGCTGTACTTTATCCTATCATTTGTCCACGGGCAACGTATGGGGCCACAATGTATTGAAATCATAATCCTTGCTTTCTGGAGAAATTGTTCTGTGTAATAATTTCTGAGGTGTGGTTTAAATTCCTGTCCTCCTCTAAGCAATTTCAGAAGTCATCTAAAATTATAATCAAACATGCTCAAACATATTTGTGGGCTTAAAAACATGGTGTGATCATGGTCAGCAAACACTGGATAGAAGGTCAAACTGAACACTTCCTAACAGGTCAAGAATTTAAAAAAAAAATATATAGAAAGATGAACCTCAAAAATCTATTACAGGGGTTACCTAAACTTTGCCCGGCTGAGGACCACATTGGCATTTTGCCATGAGCACAAAGGCTTCATTAAGTCATGTTATATGGAAGAGACTGAGTCACCTTTAATATGGCAAGTTGGTCCATAGAGATGACAGGTGCCAACAGGCAATATGCCACCCTGATGTTTGCCATAAGGCTATGTAAGCTTTAAAAGGAAGAAAATAAGTCATCGCATCTGCTCATGTAGAGTCTATGTGAAAAAGGATGGAAGTGAAGGCAAGGGCAAGAGGGAGATGACGGCCAGGCACAGAAGCCCTACGGATATTCACATTTTTTTTCAGATGCAAGTCAGCCTCAGGGCACATGACCAGCTACCATCACCACCTGCTACCTGTGCAGGCCTCCCCCAGGGCTGCCCTTAGGAGATCTGCCATGGATATGAAGGAAAGCGGGACTGGTCCCCTGACCCATGGGCTGCGCTTTGGCCACCCCTGACCTATTAGAAAATGTTGATATTTTTCCCCACTACAACTCACAGAGTGCAAAAACAGCAAGCGTCAAAGTTTGAAACCCAGGCCTTCCCACCCACGCCAGGCCTGGCCTCCCTGGGCAGCTCCTCTGCCCACTCTGCCTTCCATCACCTGCTCCTCTGAGCAGAGGCGACTGCACTACACGGCCAGGTCGTCTGACCTGGCTCTGCAGCTGCTCGACTTACTGGCCCTGCTCAAGCGCCGGGTGTCTACGAGCAGCGGTGGCTCATGCATCTCCACGGTGGTGCAGGCAGCTGAGATGGGACGTTCCTCTGATGGCTCCTCCTCACCCTCCACATCCCACTTGCTGCCGCTTGCCCCACTCAGGCTGGTGCTGCTGCCACTGTTGGCCGCAGCAACAGGCGGCCCAGCTGGGGGTGGGAGTAGCTGCTCCAGTGGCAATTCCTGCTCGGGAAGGGGATGCTGGATGCTGCTGGGGGTAGAGGAGCCTGCCGAGCTGGAGGGCGCCTTCCCCTGCGGCTCAGCTGCCATGTTGACCCAGTTCTGTTCGGCCACCAGGGCATGGCTGTTGCTGTTGAAGTAGTTGATGACGGCTGGCGTGGGCGTGGGGATGGGGGTCGGGATGGTGATAGGAGTGGAGATGGGTGTGGGAGTCACAGCACGGTGCCTCTCCTCAGGAACTGGTGGAGCAACAGGGTAGCTGGCCACGGAGGCCGCATTGGAGGGAGGCCGTGGTCTTGGAGTAGCCGCTGCATAGTATGGTGCCATGGTCACTGGGGCCAGCAGCGGTGTGACAGCGCGTGTGTCAGGCAGAACAGGGGGCGGCACGGCAGGCGTTACCACCACGGGTGGTGCTGGTGGTGGCAGGGTAACAGGCTTGGGCTCCCCTGTTACCATGACTGGCGTCATTGTTGCAACAGGCATCTCAAGGCTGTACCGGCTTGTCATGCCCTGCTTAAGCTTTTTCCACCCCAAGTGATATATCTCAAGCATGTTCAGCAGCAGGGAGACAGAGGCCACCACCAACATGAAGATGATGAAGATGGTCTTCTCAGTGGGCCTTGAGATGAAGCAGTCCACAGTGTGTGGGCAAGGTGAGCGGCTGCACTGGTAGACTGGCTTTAGCTCAAAGCCATATAGGAAGTATTGGCCCACAATGAAGCCCACTTCAAACAGTGTCTTGAAAATGATGTTGAAGACGTAGGTACGGAGCAGGGCACCCCCCATACGGATTCTACCACGTTCATCACGAATTGGGAGCTTCTCCTTCCCCCTTTTGCCAAGCGGATCCTTCATGTTACTGCTGCCTCCTCCACCACCACTGCCAGACACTGCTGCTCCTGGGTAGTTGCTGTCTTTGACACTTCCCCTCTTTTTCAGCTCTTCCTTCTCTTTCCTCTTCTCCTCCATGCGTACAATGTGCAGCACATGGCCCAAGTAAATAAGGGTTGGAGTGGAGACAAAAATGATCTGCAGCACCCAGAAGCGGATGTGAGAAATGGGGAAGGCTTTGTCATAGCAAACATTTTCGCAGCCAGGTTGCTGAGTGTTGCATGTAAAGTCTGACTGCTCATCTCCCCAGACCTCCTCAGCAGCAGCCCCCAGCACCAGTATCCTGAAGATAAACAGCACCGTCAGCCAAACCTTGCCAATAACCGTGGAGTGCTCCTGCGCATTCTCTAACAGTCTCCCCAGAAAGCTCCAGTCACCCATTGTTTCCGATTTCTAACCTACAATAAGAACATTAGAGCAATTAGAGCAATGTTAAAAGATCTTATAATTACACAATGCCAGGGCGAAACAAAGTGATCTTCAACAAACGACATTTCTTAAGTGCACTTCCTTCTGCAGAGTTCTGCACACCTATATTAAGAGCTACATAGCCCTGTGACCATGCAGCCACGGGTGTCAGTCAGCACAGAACTTTCACCCAGCCAATGATACAGATCTAAGTGTCTACATACAATGACAGGCAAGAAAGACTCATAACCAAAATTTCTACAAGATCTGCATAATTTTAAAAAAATGTGATTTCTCTGTTTCCTCTACCTGAGATGTCTCTTAACTATTCTTGCCTATTTTTAGAAAAGAACAGATGGAAATCAGTTCAATTAAACAGAACATTCCTATTATTAATGTGACTGCACTTGTATCAGAGTGTGATACAAAGTTTGCCTAACTCTAATCATTTTATCGTTATCAGGACTTACTTATTCCAGCATTCAGGAGGTTAGTAATGTCCCAGGTCTATGCTATTTCCATACTGTACAAGCACAGAAAAATAATTACTCAAAACCTATGGAATTTACAGATTAATTTTGGAATTTGTACACCACCAACAAGCATGTTCTCAAAGCCTAGTCATGTTTATTTCCAAAAAGAGAGGATTATTTTAATAACTTTAAATATTGGGAAAAATGTGAAATTCTGAGAGGAATGGTGGAAAGGTTTCTATGTCATTTCCCCTACTGTCCTGCCAGTTGGTGTTACTGAACCACAGTACATGTAACGTGGTTCATAACATTATTTAGAACAAAACAAAAGAACACAACCAACCTCAAGGGCACTTCAGCAACTGTGCACAGAGATTTTCTTGGAAAAATAAAATTACATCCTATGACCTTGCTTCTGCGATAAACAACTGGCATATAGTCGCTGTAGTTTCCACCAATTCATGTATGATGTGCTTCCCATGTCCAATTCCCAGTGACACAATTTCTGATTTGGAAAGGTACAAGATTTTGGTACAAGATTTGGAAAGGTACAATTTCTGATTTGGAAAGGTACAAGATTTTTTTTTTAAGATCAGATTCCTCACAAGCTGCCTTCAATTGATAAACAAGCTATTATCTGCTGCTATCACTTCTGTTATCCGTGGCTTGTTCCTAATTGATATGTATGTAAGAATATTGGACTATATGTATGATGTACATGTCATTCTCCTAATGAACACACATCTCTATTTTATATTTCAACATCAACTGAAAACAAAAAACAAAAGTCTATGTTCAGCTAACTTCAATACTTTCAGAAATACTTAGATCATAATTATAATTCAGATATAACAATTTGCATGCAAAAAAACACTATCAGAAAAGTGATTATGCTCTTGTTTAAAAATCTCAGAATATTTTATAAATATAACTGAATTATACTATACTCTTTTTATTTTTATACTTATACTTCTTGTCCAAGTACCCACATGTCTTACAGGTCCCAAGAAGAAAAGGCATTCATCATTACAGGTAGGAATTTACCACTAAGAAAATATACTGTTCTCAATATTATATTTACTGTGATTTACAACAATGGTATCACTGTTTTTTCAGAGGAAGCATTTCCAAAGTCTGTATTGAACTTCTTTCAGGCTTTTAGTTAAGGTAATTAAAGAAATTATTTAAGTTACTTTCTTTATAACTTGATTTTACTGAGGCAACAAAATACCTGTAACTGCAGAATAGTATACTTTCACACAAAAAGCAACAACACACACATTAGTATTTTACATTTTTGTAAATCCTAAAAAAAAGAATAGGTCTTTGATGTTCTACAAAAACACATTCCCTTTAATATAATTGAATTCTTTTTCTAGCATAGCAAGGTAAACTGCAAATGACGATAGTAACCACAAAATACCAATTTTGTATAGTAATGTCCCTGGTCCTAAACCAATTTTTAATAATTCTTTTTAAAAAAAATCTGAATGTATTTCAAAAAGTGTATTTTTACCCCTATTAAAATAGTAACCCAAAACTGGAAAAAAAAAAAGGCAGAATACTTATTTTTATAATCCTAACTTAATATGTTTATACGATTTTAAAATTTAATCCTCAACCTTAATTTTATGAGGTTTACAATATTTTGGATGTTGAAGTAATTTTAAGCTTGAGAAGTATTAATTTTTCAGGGAATAATGAATTAATTTTGTATTTGTTTTATTCAAAACCATTTGAAGAAAAACCATTTGAAAAAACTCAGCTTAGATCCATCTTTGGACGTTCCTTTTTCAGGAATGTTCTCATTTTGAGTAGTAGATTGACATGTAGGAACAGCAAGGTGAATAATGAGATATTTGATGGATTGAAGAAGTTTAGCATAACCCTAAATTCAGTATTTCATTTCTCTACCATCCTTTACATTATTCTGTGCCTCTCAGTTCAGCTTTCTGCCTAACTCTTTGTTTTCTATCCAGATCAAGCAAAACAGGCAGCTCAAATAGTAAGTAATCGAAGTTACAGTTTGTTCTTTTGTTACTAATACTTGGAATAGTAAGTTTATTAACCAGCAAAAGTTAGCACATTAAGTCTTCTCTAATTCATTAACTATGGTCCATTTTCAGCATAGCTGCCATTACCCTTGCTTCCAATGGTACAGAGGCCACACATTGTTCTTTATACAGATATTACCTTCTATTGTTCCAAAAAATGAAGTTGATCTGCTCTAATGAAAAATTATAACCCCTGTACTCTAAGGTGAACAGAGGTAGCAATCTTTATTTTTTCCCCCCAATAGGCATACTGTAGTGTAGCTCTTAATGAGATCAACGTTGACTACAATGAAAGCAGTGCGGTTTTGTGCTTTTCTGAAGAATTATCTAGTGATTAGTGGAAGTGTGTAGTAAATTAGTGGAAGAATTTGTAAAAAGTAAATGAAAGATGATAAATAATACCATCTATTTTATTCTCAATCATTCTCCATTCACTAAAACTACTGGAGATGTTTTCTTCTTTTTACTACAGGCCAACATTGCCCAGGCTGAGATAATTCAGGACACCAAAGACATGACATGATGCATTTCTCAAAGGACACAATTTTAAAAGCTATTCTAACGCTTACATTAATTAAAAAAAAAAAAAAAAACAAACCCAAAAAAAAAAAAACCTGTGTATCAGAGTCTGCAAATTAATCCTGTATACAAAGAAAACTTGTTTAAGCAGTGAGCAGGTACCTCACAGCATCTTAACCACACAAAGGTGAAAGCCTCAGTGTTCATCTTAGTATGAACGGCAGCAACGATTGCCTTCACTACAAATGTGCATTATCCATAATACATAAATACGGGAAGGACATCATTTCCAGGGGGAATGCAAAGATACATATCTCCACTGGCTGGAGGGTTCTCAGAAATCCAGGTCCCATATCTTTCTTCAATATCAATACATTCTCCAGTGAGTAATTCTTAAGCCAATGTAACTCATCCAAAAATCACATCAACAATTTTAAAGGGGTGCCTTGATACAAATAATGATCAAATGACATCAAACAAAAGCAGAGGGCTCACAAAATATTTGTCACCATTAAGTTCAACAATAAAATACCTAAATCTAAACAGCCACGACTCAGTATTTTAGCTGAGAAGAATTCCAAGCTTGCTTTTGTAGCATTACATTCAACTGTACAGTACTACTTTCAGCACTGCTGAAATACTGAGCTAGGCAACTGTTAAGCCCTAATCTTACATATGGATTGTGAAGGGAGACATTTTTTTCTTTTTCTGCTTGGAAAAAATGCAGATCAAGAAATGAAATATCTTTATCTGTATTTCATGACATTCATGCAGAAATATTCCCTAGGGAATGACAGAATCTGTCTCAGAAAGCCATCTAATTCAATGGTATGAAAAGCAAGGACTTCACAAACCTTGGGATTGTTTAATAAGAACTGGAAGTCTATATTGTTTGTGTCACTTAGAAAATCATTCCTCCGAGATAAATATTGAAAAATGGGCAGTTCATAAAAACTGGCATGGCATTCTGTTTAGGACTCAATGTTGTGTCATTAATTACTAAGTTTAGTACGTGCACAAATACACTTTGTGGATGGAGTGTGTGTGTAACAAAGAGAACAAGCAAGACAGAATTTCTAAGTTTTAAAAGCTATGATGTCATATATGTCCCTCTACAGGAGAGAAATAATTACCATCTCACATCTATAAACTTGCCAGTTGTTATTTCTATTTCTAATGACGTCACCAAAGAGGTTCACCACTATGTAACAAGAGTGTGAAATATATTTTAATTATTTTTAATTTTACTCATACAGGTTACATTCCATATTTCTATACACATATGCACACATATATACACACATAGATAACTACACACCTATGTTACACACATTACCAGATTATGACACTTGGTGTATTTATGATTTTATTATACTGGTATATCTAAAAATTGTCCCTTAGCAATTATATAGAAAACTTACAGGTGTCCTGGTCTGAATATGATTTCTTAAATTCAGTCCACATTTTCTTCCATTTCTTGTTAGTCTAAAATCTTTGGACATAGGTTTTTTTATCTTCAAAATTATCTAGATTTTATAAGCAAATCAGTACAAGAAAAAAATGCTGTTAAAAGAGAAAACAACTTGCAATATTTCCCTTGTTTTTACACTAAATAATCAGGCATCTCCATTACTACTAGGTTTTTAACTCTGCTAATTTAAATCCAATAAAAGGTG
Organism: Podiceps cristatus; assembly: GCA_000699545.1. NCBI lineage: Eukaryota > Metazoa > Chordata > Aves > Podicipediformes > Podicipedidae > Podiceps > Podiceps cristatus. The sequence continues at coordinate 2,050 of KL288289.1, read as the reverse complement.
ACCCCTGTGCAAAGTCTGCATCCAGACAAACTGGCAGATATGGAGGGACAGAATGAGCTACTGTAATTTCCAGTGAAACCTAATGGTATTTGGTCATGTACATATATATGAAACACAACGGCTGAGGTTTCATAATTCACTTTATAAACTTGTTTAAACAAGGACTTGAAAAATATCTTTCTTCTGGCTCATAGCGTCATACTTCCAGACACATCTACTATCACTTTCATTGTATTTTAAACACTTGCTAAAAATTAATTCCTCAGCTGACCTTGTTATTAACTTAAACTTACTTTACTGCTATGGAGCCTCCTCCTTAAAACCCAGGCAAAAATTCTCTTCACTTCACTTGACCTCTGAGTGAAAGTTTGGCCTGAGTAAAGGAAAAGCGCAAGGAGCGCAGGGCTGAGCCCAGGAGAGCTACACCCCACCTGTTAAAACTCCTCTGTTGCCTGGCATAACAAACCCTTGCTCTGATTCACTACTCACAGGAGAAAACCAGGAACAAAAAGTAACCTCTTTTCTCCCCCAGAATATTCAAATGCCATCTTAGAGCTCTACATTGGAATTAAAAGACAATGACTTACCAATAAAACTCTGAAAGGTGTGAAGGGTGTGGAGCTACCAGGGGACTACGGAATAGCCGTCGAACATGAGGGCAACAGTCCCTACATCCGAGTGAGTGAAGCATGAATGAGACAGATCTGTCAGGTGCCCACATAACGATCAGCCACATGGATCTAAAAACTGCACAGTAAGGAGTGTCCCGCCCCCCGCCCCAGACATACAAAGGAAAGACAAGCCTTTCTGGCATTCAAAGACTCAAGACCCCTTTTCACTGCAGAGAAGCAGGTACCCAAACAGACAAGTATCGCTCTGAGGGGACTTCAGGCCAGTTACAGTAACTGCAAGGGTGCTATACACCCTAATCAAACTTCTTAAAGTAAATTTTTTGTCTTATGGAAACCATTTACATCTTGTTCTAGTTTAATTCTAAAATGTTCCAGTAGGATTTTCCCTTTTCCCTTTAAATTTCCCTTAAAGGGAAACTCTAGTAGCTCTGGCTACTCAGTTCAACTGCTTCTTCATATTTATGCCAGTGTCTTAAAGACCTAACCCACACTCAGGATTCCTAATAACATCCTCGGCTTATGCGATCTTTTCAGTGAGTAAGCGATGAACCCAAATACTTTTCTGGTACTCTTTTGTCTAGGGGGGGGGAAAGGAACACCTTTTCTTGCTTACAACATCAGCAAACTTTTGCTTAATCAAGCCACAGATATCTTCCAAAGAATTAAAAAAAAAAAAAATTTTTCATCTTTGCATCCCTTGTGAGTCCTAAGCGAACAAGTGAATGACTGGCAAGTTTCTGTTGACTCTCAGACGAAAGATGGGACCAGAGTGAGGTATAAGCCTGGTCAATGCAGGGATGCCACCCAGCCATTTTCCCCACTACGAAGAGAAAGTGTTTGTAAGGGCCAGGTAACTCAGAGCTTACCTCAAGAAACTCCAGAACCATCTTGGGTTACACTTGAGAACTCATCATTTAGTGTGGTACCACTTACAAGGGTAAAAGCAATTCTGGCTTTATATTTAGAATTTAACTTCAAGTGTGTAACTGGCTTGAAACGCTCAACAATGTTCAAATGTTCGTGG
>JMFS01132451.1:0-15268 GCA_000699545.1 Podiceps cristatus | reverse complement strand
CTAGGAAAGATCAGCACCTACTTTCCCCTGTGAACTGCTGGTACCTGGTTCTGACGCAGACCCGGCGAGAGAGCAGAGATCATGCCACCCTGAATGACATCTTCATGAACAATGTCATTGTCCGGCTGTCGCAGATCAGTGAGGATGTCATCAGGCTCTTTAAAAAGGTAAGCAAAGCAGAGATGGAGAGTTCTGCTCAGTGAGGGTCCATCCTTGCATTTTATTCTGAAATAGAAGCTTATTGTGGACTTCTACACAATCTGGAGCTTTTTTTTTTTTCCCCATTATCTTGTCGGTAGTTATGGAAATGCTCAGACTAGAGCTTGGGGGAGTGGTATGGTGTTACCAGCCTGAGGAACTGTACCCAACTACATTGTCATTAGATGTGGCAGAGCAAGTCTATACAAGGGACTATCACTTTAGAAGCCTTTCCAGATAATATTTATCCAAGAATTTTCAAGAAACTGTCAAGTGACTAACATTGAGGTGTGACCTAATGCTTGAAGTGGTGTCAGAGCGAGAGAAATGAAAGGTGGAAAACGTGCCAACTTTTTTTTTAAAGAAGAGAGAGATCTGTTTTCAGTGAACAGGTCAGCAGTCTGACTGTAAAAACAGACTACTTGGGTGAAACTTTACTAAAGAGCAGAATAACAGGCATGTAGGCAGGTACCAGAGAGGAGTCAGCTTGGCTTTCTTGAGAGAAGAGTCATGCCTCAGGAACCTAGTGGGGGTATTTCCAGGAGCCAGTGATCATGTGAATAAGTTGACATGGTACCTTCAATATCTTACAGGCTTTGGAAAAAGCCCCTTGATGAAGTTCTTAAAGAAAAGAAGCTGCTGAAGGATAAGGAGTGGTTGTTTTCTGGGTGAATGACTGGTTAAAAGACAAGGAACAAAGAGAAGGAGAAGTTCAGTGTTCCTAATTGTTTTGAAGGATGAATAGTAAAATGACAAAGTCTGATGATACAGAATTATTGATGATAACCAAATTAAAAATGAACATCAAAGACTTGCAGGAATCTCGCAGTCAGGTGGACCAGGACTCTTTGAGTTGAAAATGAGGGAGGAGTGCGTGATGAGGTAAGAGCACAGAGTCACAGGCAGTTGGTAGGGATGAGGACCGCGTCATGCCTGCTGATGTAAGCCATGGGCGGTCAGCGGGCACTGGGCAGAAAGAGACAGTAAAAAGGAAAGACTTTTTTTTAACATCAGTAATACTATATTTTTTATATTACATTTTCAGTATTACGGATAATGCTACATGTTTGTTGCCTGATTCCATGTTTTTGAAAGCCAGACACGTAACCTGAGTCCTTGGGCAGTCAGACGGACGTGAAGGAGTGTTCCCTGACAGCACCTGCCTGGCCCCGCTGCTGGCGCGGCTTCGGCCTTGGGAATCATGGCCCTGCGGCTCACCATGTCCTGGACGTGCTCAGTGGCATCACCGGCCCTCTTCCTCCTCTTCTGGGCATTTGCTAATGGCCGCACTCGGGGGTACCGTGCCGGGCTAGATGGACCTTTGCCTGCCTTTGTGGCTCTTGGTTTTTGTTGCTTTCATTGAAGAGGGGTAGCCGGAGACCTGCAGTCAGTGAGCAGGGGGAGCCCGTTGGGATGCCTGCCTCCCCCGACAGGAGAAGGGCTCTCAAATCAGTGTTTATCTTAGCCCAGCTGGAGAGTAAATTTAATGTGGTATTTTTATAGCCAGTTTCCTTTAAGTTTATAGATTTGACATAGAAATTAAATCCCAAGGACTAGTTTGGATTTGCTGACATGATACAGGACATCATCCCTTCTCCTGTCCTGCCCTCCAGAAATTGGACAGAAATTGGATTTGGGATGTTTCAGTTAGTGCAGTTCTGAGTCTGTCTTTCAGTCTCCCTCCCATATGCATTTTTTGAGATAGATTAAGACTATCCTAGGTCTGTGAATGGTCTATCTCATCTTGAACTGTAGGAGAAAACCAGTTACCATATGAACAAGGACATGGATGGAGTGTTTGAAGTGTTTTTCTTGTCATAGGTCAATCCTCAGCCAGGACAAGATGATGAATATTTCACCCATTCTGCAGAATTATTTCTTTGTGTTTGCTTCTCTTCCTCCCTCCTCTCTTTTGAATTTAAATTTCAACTTCTAAGGCATAGCACACTTTTTCTATAGAAATTGTTGGTCCTTGTTTCTCCCTCCCCCATCTTCTGTCTAGAGAGGTGAAGCGCCGCTGGCTCCATCTGCAGCCTGCCAAAGCCAGCACCTGCTTTTCGTCAAAAGACGACTTTACAACAGAGTTGTGGGGGTCTGATTTCACTCACACTTCTCCCTTGAGGTTTAAATTGCAGCAGGACTCACGTGACCCTGGAAATAATGCTTAGCTAGATCATGGAAAAGACCTATTTTGTGTCATCATTAGCCCTCAGTGTGGATAGAGAGGCTGACACTTTTGGGGATATTCAGGTTATTTATTTTTCTTAACCTATAGCACGCTCTGCCCAGGAGGGATCAGGGCTGTGCTTCCCACTGTGCAGCAGTGTTTGGAGAGAAGCCTTGGGCAATGTGTGGGAATAAGAGCATCCCGGTAAAAGGCTTTTTGAGCCATCCAGTCTAGCCTTGCAGCTGGTATGAGATTGCTCAGAGGAGGTATCCTTCGGTGTTTTATCTGGTCTGGTTTAGGGTATGGTGAGTAAGGTGCTTGGCACTCCTGGGGAGACTACAGGGCTGTTGGGCAAATAAACCGGCTCCAGAAGGGTTAAAGGCGTCCACCGTTGTGGTTCAGCTGTTCCATTTTGTTGTAGATTGCTCTTTGATGGTAAATTAGGGTAACATTTTTTTCCCTGAGATGTCACTTTTAATTCCTCCCATCTAGAATTTATTAATGGGTTGTGACATGCTGTGGGTACATGGAGGAACTGGAAGGTTTTGTTTTGTGCTTTCATGATGTAAAAGTAAACAATCTCAGCAAAGAAGCAGAGATGTGATATCTGGGGTACGAGGATGCGTGTAACCAAGCAGCAGTTGATCAGTGTGGTGGTAATCTGCCAAGGAGAATGTGGGGTGCTGAGCTGCTGCTCCCCTTGCCTCCCCTGGATGCGCTTGGCAGCAGTGGGGGTCATTCATCAGTAAATTGGGGCATTGTGTTTTGTTCGTCTCCACCAAAGTGTTTTGCCCTCCTGCTGACCGGCAGCACATGGCCCCTGGCAGGCGCCGTTCCTCGGTCAGATGCGGGCGCCGCGGCCGGCCAGGGAGCCTTCCGGCTTACCCAGATCCGAGAGAGGGAAAGCAGGCGCTAGTGGGGATTGAGTTTTTAGTGTTTGAGTTGGAGATGCTTAACTGAGCCAGCTCTGGGTCTGACCTCCCTTCGGCTTGCACTGGCCTCAGCAGCAGGGCTTACAGGAGGTGTAAGTTGATTATCAAAGGCAGAGGAGAAGCAGCTAGATTACATTTCTTGAGTCATTGGCACATCTGTTTTTGCGGGCTGTGGTCCAGACTGGGGTGCCTGCTGCGGCTGCGTTTGGTGACAGGACAGCTTTGCAGGGTGTGTGAGCAGCTGCTGCTCCTCTGAAGCACAGCAGTACCCGGGGCGGCTTGTTCTGCTCCCAGGGGAAGCCGTGCTCGCTCCAGAGCCGTGCTTTCTCCAGAGCTCGTGTCTTGGCTGTGGGGTGAGTTGTGGGTTGGTGGCCTTGCTGTGGAGGCTCCGCTAAGGCTGGTGATGCTTGGGTTGGGGAGTTTGCTGCATCCCCTTCCCATCTCCTGCTTTTGGATCGCTTTCTTCGTGGCTTCGTGGCTGGACTCGTGTGGAGAGATGGGCATGTCTGAAACGCCCTCCGCTCTGTGCTAATGCCTGCCTTGGGACGGGGTGAGTTTCAGCTCTCCTGGCTCTTCGCAGCACGCGTGGGTAGCCCAGCTGCAGGCGTGCATTGCAGACGCCAGACCGGGGCCAGTGAAGGCCATAAAGACCTTTGCGGTTTCTCCCATTTTGTCTCTCTCCCTTTGCCAGGTCTCGCAGTTGGTGCCCAAGGTGTTTTCCATCGAAAAGCATTCACCAGCACTGGAGTGGCAGACCAAGCCAGAGGAGACTTTCTGAGCCGAGACTGCTTTGGGGAGCCCCGGGGCTGAACGCAGTTCAGGGCGGCTTCGTTCCAGCGGAGGCTCAGCCTGCAGCTCCTCCTTCCAGTCTCCCGGTGTCAGAGATGGCTTGAGGGCAAGTGGTTTGGGTGGAGGATGCAGAGCTGCAGGAAATCAAGAGTGGAGGTTGGATTTGGTTCTCCAGCTCCTCCTGATTCTTCCGCACGGCTGCCACTGGGACTGGCTCTGGCAGTGGGCTAGGGTTTGAGGGGTTTCCCCTGCTTGCTGCCGGCCCTTGGCACTGGCACCTGGGTAGATGTGGTAAGGTGAGCGTGGGTTGCAAATGCGAAATGCAGGGAGAGTGTGGCCTCTGTGGTATTGTCTCCTCTTTCCCAGCAGAAGTTTTCCTGGGAAATGTAGGACCTGGGGACGGAGTGCTGCTCACTTGGGATGAGGACTGGTGTCCCATCAGTGAGTGCTGCAGATACTCAAGGGTACCGTGGAGCTCCTGCGAAGGAAGGGGTGCTGCAGCAGGGACCTGCAGGTAGGTTGGGGAGCTCTGCCGGCAGCGCGGGGAACCGGCGTCCTCTGCCTGAGCATCCCTGGCCTGCAGCTTAGTGCAGCTGGAGTGAACAGCCAGCCTCCCTGCCTGCTTCAGCAGACAGGCAAGCCCTGCTAACCAGGAAAGTAGAGGAAGAAAACTCAGCTGGGCAAATTTCCCTGGAGCTTCCAGTGCGAGTCACATTCCTGGCGCAGGAAGAGATTATCAAGGCAAATGTTAGTGTTGCTAATAAGCAGGCAATAAATGGAGATGCTAAGATATGTCACTGCAGAGATCTGACTTGATCTGCTGTTGCCGTGAGGCTCCATCACCATGAAATCTCACAGTGTGTCCTCCTGGCAGAGGCAAACCCGGGTAACTCCTCGGCCAGGCAGGTGGTTTCTCCCCTTTTATTTCCTGCTGTGGGAGAAAGAAAGAAGTTTGCTGCTGCTTCCAAGTATCGGAATATAGGAAATTGTACGTTTGAGACAGAGCATTGCTGTGTCCGAAATAACCGTGCTGCGTTATTCCCCAGTGTGAGATTTAATTATGTTCCGTGACAGTGAATTTAATGATGCCCTGTACTGCAGTGGCCTGAATGGAGATTTAATGAAGAAGTGGTGTCTGTCTGGAAGGGAGTTCTCCTCTTTGTCTTTAGAATAAGCATTCTTCGCTGCCAGTAGTCTGTGTTGCTTCTTCCCCTTACTTTGTCGAATTTTAATAAACCTGCTAAACTGAAGCTATTGCTATCCCAGCAAGTAACTGTGCTTTTTAGTAGGAGTGGAAGGCGTAAAGCAAACAGCTAAATTAGAATTTGGGTTTTGAGGATGGTGCCAGGGAATTGGAGTGATGTTTTGGCGTTGTTTCCCATAAACACACAAATGTAATTTCTCTGTTATAAAAAGGAGAGGCAGCAAACTTGGAGGAGAGTCGAGTCCTTTAGCTTCTTGCCTGCCTGCAGTTGGAAGAGGCTCCAGCATCCTGAGGCCAGGCACTGCCCTCTTGGATGCCAGGAAACTTTTGACGATGCTGGAGACCACTTTGCTCACCAGCAACAGGATGCGGGGTGTTTGGCGTATAGTGTCTATGAAGCAAATGGGTCTTTAAATGCGGTACCCACCTGCGGTCCCCCCATGTCAGTGGGACGCGTGGGAACAACACACTGCTGCAACTGAGCCGATTTTTGTTGCTCTATTTAGGAGTCTAAAATTAGGTTTGAAAATTACAGCTTTGTGGACTTCCCTGCTGCCGCAGAGGAAATCTGGGGCAGAGGCAAGAGCTGCAGCTGACCTTGGGCCATGGCTCCTACCACGAGCCCGTCCTCCTCCGTTTGCTTCGGGAAGGCTCGGTTCAGGGCCTGGGTTTGGCTCACAACGGCAGGGGCGGCTGGTGCACGTGCCTCTGAACTCCTGCAGGCTTGGGGCCTTCTGGGTCTGAGACCCCCGTTGGTGGGCCCTGACTTAAATAACTCGTATTCTGGATGTGTCTGGGAGGGCTGTATTACTTTTATTAGCTTATTAGCAGGCCACAGCGAGGTTTTCAAGACCAGCTAGTGACTTCTGGTGTCGGCGGGGAGGAGGGGGGCTGGGGTTTCCAGATGGCTGGGGCTACTTAGCACCTTCTGGTAATTGGCATCTTCTTGGCATCTTGTGCACGTAAGAATGGGAGCAGCGTGCATCAGTCGTGCTTCTGAAGATGGGACTCTTCCAGATAACCCTGACACTAATTCACAGATAAACTGTAATTACTGGATATTCACTGAATGCAGCATGCTTTTACTCTTTAGATTCCTTGCTTGACTCTGCATTCAATTCTGACTTTCGACACTCTGACGTTAAATTTTTTGTGTATGTAGGTTGTCCGGTTAGCTTTGATTGGAAGACCTCTGTGTCGTGGGCTTCTTTCGCCAACCAGCCAAGAAGCCGACAGGATGTTGTTTTCCTTGACTGTATGCACAAAAAAGCATGAAGTTATTTGAGGAAATCTGAAGGAAACTGCTTGTTTGTTGGGTTTATGATTTTGGGTGTTTTATTTTTGGATGGGAAGGGGTGGTGGTTGTGTCTATACTTAGTTTAAACACATCTTCAAGTTATAATAAATGTTTCCTAGCCAAGAAGATTCCAGGGAGAGATGTGGGGTGTAATTGCAAGGGAGGCAGGAAGGCAGTGCATGCACATCTGCAGTAGCATCCAGCTGCTGGATTTCCAAGTAGGAGTTCACTTGACTTTTAGCCAAGCTGGAAGGTTTAGCGTCTTCCCGAGCTGTGGCCTCTGCCGTGAAAGGCCACGCTCGTGCTGTAGGAGGTAGGCGATGGGATCTGCTTCATCCTCCCTGGCAAGAAAAGTGAAAATACAAACTGATAATAGGGTTTCAGCAGGCAGGGGGGTGGAAGGAGGAAGATGCCATGAGTTTTTACACTAGCAGTGAGCTTTCTCCTAAGGTGGCTGAACTTTGGCTATTGTGGTTGTGAAACTGAAAACTTTATTATGTAACTGTGGTGTAGCTATTTCACAATGTAATGTCCTTTTTGGAGAGATACTTCGGTTCAGTTGGGTCAGAATAGTGAAAATGAGCTACTGAAGACAAATTTGGGAGGGCGGGTCACGGCCAGGGTGAACCTAAACCCTGAGATACTCGGGCTAGGAAGCCCTGATAATCTGCCTTCTGAAAGATTGAAGTTGATTGGAAATTGCAAGTCCAGTGGCAGGTGTTTTTAGTGAATCTATCAAATGGAGATAGATTGACAAGTGATACTGTATGACTGGAGAATGCAAATGTAAGGAGTCATGTACCCCCAAATGCTTATTGTATAATCTTACGGGGAGTTAGTTTAGCACTAACACACAGCCAGCTCTGCGTGGAGAAGGCAACAGCCACTCACCCACACCTGGTAATACAGGTTTTGTTGAAAAATAGGTGAAGCTAAGCTATAAAACACACTTCTGGCTACAGAGCAGGTCCAGCTTTCCTGCAGTCTGCCAGTCTGAACGTGAAACAGGCCCCCAGCATGGGAGGGGCATTACGTGTTAGATCCCTATAGTGAGTTGACTCTGGACTGGAGATAGATACTGCCAGTGGAAGGGCAAAGCAATAGTATCTGTAATTCCAGATTCATCCCTATGTGTTTGCAGGATAAATTGTGTGATGTTCCGCATCACGGTCTCAGAAACCCAGGTTGTGTGATCCATGGACAAACATCGACCAAACATAAAAATGCAGCAATTCTGAAGTAGCGTGAGGATTTGCTGTACTCTGTGTTCATGTTTATAATTGTACATTTCATTTTGTTAAGGATTTGTAGAAAATTAAAGGAAATCAAAATGCTAGTTTACTTTTAAACTTCAATGTCCCAGGCATATTGGAAGAGGGAGTCCATCCGTATTTTGGTTTTAATGTTTAGAAATGGAAAAAACGGAGCCCAGATGTGGATTGGCAGCCCAATTGATACTGTCTTTTCAGCTCCCAGAGCAGGAAGGATATTAGACAGGATTTCTGAAGTGTAAATAAGGGCCCTGGGGCATTTCTCATGCTGCATGCAGGGCTGTGTGGATTTTTAGAATAATACCTAGAATTAAACTGTACATGGTTTTGTTAGCTCCACTGCAGAGCAAAGAATGGCAAGTCTTGGGTTTGGCAGGGGATCCGGGAGCTGGCAGGTCTCGGAGGGGCAGAAGGTGTTGAAGATGGACATTGCCAGAAGCCTGTTGTGCTGCCAAGGTCCACCCACTCCATGGTCAGCTGAAAGGAGGAGAGAAAGACCTCACAGGCACGACGGCAATGTGAACAATGCAGCTAGAGAGCGGCAGCATAGATGGGTTGCTGTGATTTTGTTCTCTGTGGGGTGGATGTGAAAGCCTTTGCTGGGGACTCTCAGGATCTGCTTGGGAACAGGGGTGGAAAGGTTGGGAACAGGGGTGTCTAGCTTTGTTGGGTTCAGGTTGGTCACTTGGTTTAAGAAAAGAGGAGACAAACAACACATTGCTTCCCCGTCCTGCCAGCTCTCCAGCATCCCCAGACTGTTCCTTCTGGTCCCACAGTGTCCCGTACCTGTACTCTGGCAGCTTTGGAGGCCTTCTGTGTACCTTTCACCAGCTAGTCGGGGAAAAAAACCCATCACCTCCTTTCCAAGTTTGAACTGTGTGTTTGTCGGGATCCCGTTCCCCCTTTCCACACCTCCTGTCTGTCTCCGGAGTTTGATGCGTTTCGAGTGGCTTTAGGGTCTCTGCAGCCGCCGTGTGGAGTGGCTTGAGGTCATCTGCAGCCGTGGCGTGCTGGGAGCGTTCGGAGTGAGGGCTGAGGTCTGTGTGCTGCTGCCGGCGCTCGACCTGCCCAGGCTTCTGCTGCAGACCACAGCTGAGGACGTGCTTCTGGTAGGGCAGCACTGATCGCAGCGTGCCCAGACCGCTCTTGCAAATGCCGCTTGCGGACAGGATTAAGATGCATGTGCATGGAGTGTTTGGAAGCCATACGGTTTTACTCTTTCCTCCAAAACACATTTTCCTTTCAGAAATGCATGTTGGAGCATAAGAGTCTCAACTGTTCTTCTTCTTCTCTTCCAGAGTAAGGAGATTGGCTTACAGATGCATGAAGAACTCCTGAAAGTCACCAACGAGCTTTACACAGTGAGTAATGAGCTGGTCCTACCCCTGTGCAGCGAGGGGAACGCAGGCAATGTCATTTGTTAGAACAAAATGTCTGTTCAACATTTCAGTGACTTGAGGAGGCTCGCTCTCCCTGCTGCCGTCCTGCGGGGCAGCCCGTTCGTTCCTCTTGCGTTTGTTAGAACGTTTCACTCTTCACTGGTTTTGACGGCAGCAGAGGAGGATTTCCCAGCAGTCCTACTGCGAAGGGCTGCTGCGGCCGCATCAGGCAGCGAATCATGCCACCTAACTGTTTCACTTAAGCATAAATGGAGATGCCTTGGGCATAATGCGGTGTGATCCCTGGTGCCTGTAATGCTCTCACTGGCCGGGCCTTCCACACCATGTTGTGTTTAGGCCCCTTTCAGTTTTCACGTGGTTGGTGATTTCTGCCAGGCGCTAATGGCTCAGCAGTTGTGCTCTGCGTTGCCAGTGCCAATTTGTGGCTGAAATGTGACCTGCTCACGTGAGTGTGGTGGGCTCCAGGCTGTGGCTGAACATGACCTTCTGCTGGGGAATGCATAAAACTTTTAGCTCATGTGTGTGCAGCTTCATCTCCCTGCTCCTCGGAGCACTTTGGCTGTGGAGCTGTCTCTGTGCCTCCAGGTGAAATCGTACGCTGTTATTCAGGACATTGAAAACCCACTGAAGAGCATAATAGGACAGTAAAAGTCTTTGTGTTGCTCTCTCTCTCTTGCCCTGTAGCAATTTTTTTTTTTTTTTTTAATTGGTGGTTTAGGATCAACAAAGCAATATAAAGCCTGTCTTGTGTTGGAAAACTGAGATAATATGTTTACTTTCTTCAGTTATATCTGTTACTGGCACATAAATAACACTGTGGTAGGTTTAGTCCTAAGCAATCATTTCATTCCATCTTTTTGAAAAATAGGCCTAAACAACAGAGCATGAATGATATTATTTGAATTTTCTCCCATAAATCTTCTCTTAACAGGTTTGTTTCTGCATTAGTTGTTGAAGGATTCAGGTTTCGTGAGACCTGCAGCGTGGGTGGGTGCCAGGTTGGATTAAAAAGCCTGTGTAAGATTGGGGAGTGCGTTGTTGATGGTTGAATGTCACAAGCTGTGTTAGTGGTGGTGATTAATTAAGATCAATGACAACAGGAGCATGACAGATGCAAAACAAGGAAAGACTAACAAGGGCTGGGCTGACCTTAATACCTGTGGACAAGTGTACTTGGAACCCAGATACAGGACTGGAGCATCACCTGAGGGACGTGGTTCAGTCAGCTTGAGGTCCAAAGTGTGTGCAGTTGGCCAAGGAAGAAAAGGGAGAGTAATTTTCCCATTCACTGCTTTGCTCTCACATGCTGAACAGAATCTGTTTGAATGGAGAAACTGACTGGAAGGGCTGGAGGAGCTTTGTGTTTTCTTTGAACCTTGCTGCGAAGGCGATGGTGTCATCCGGCTGGGAAGGAGCAGGGAAGAGATGCTTATTTCGGAAACAGCGGTGAAGCATGACGAAGCAGCAGGCCCTGCTGGGCAGACAAGATCATCTTAAGCCTGTCCAGTGCAAACCAGCTCCCCTCCAGTCGGTAGTTTTCTGTCCTTGAGACAGAAGGTAAACCAGCCTTAATTACGTACTTGGCTTGCAGGTTGATCCAGTGCGCTGGTGTTGTGTTGGGACATCTTCAGGACTGACCTGGAGTTGGTGTGTTCATTGCACCGTGTTGGGTACCCAAGAGCAGTACATTCAAGAACCGTGGCTGCTGACAAAACCAGATGCAGAATAAGGACCGCTGGCTCAAAGGACACCAAGCTGCTTTTTGTAGAATGTCATTAGTCTGCTGTCAACGCAAGGAAGTCATTTATCTTGCCTGTGGCCAAGCCTTGTACCCATACATAGTACATCTGTGCCCTGGCTAGGCTGCTTTTTAAGCCTTTCAGAGGGGAATTTTTTACAGGCTTCTCAGGCATTCACTGTCTCAAACTTAAGCCAAAATAACTAGATTGATTTTAATTCAATCTTGTTGCTGTTCTGATGCAAGACACCCTGTGGACTTTGCGTGGAAAGAACCAAAACCCCGAACTGCACTGATTTTAATTTGAAAGGAAGTAGCTGACTTAAGAGTTGCTTGTGAACAGTTTTGCACAGAAATAATTTATCTGTGAATTAAAGCCAGCTTCATTCGTTTGAATGAAGGAATGCTTCAGGAATGCTTACAGGTTCCAACAGTCAGATATCAAGTTGGAGTCCATAAAGGTTGGAGGTTCCTTGTTTCTCTGCTCACAGGTCCCTTTCTGTATTGTATGCATTCCTGTCTGAAGAAGTCAGGCCAAAATTAGGGTAAGAAAACCAGTAACCCCAGACGCTGTTCTGGTAGTTTTTTCTGTAAGCTCCAGCAATGATGTGCGATTTGGCACCTGGCACTAATAATGGACTATTTGATGCATGGGCGTTGTTTGCCATAATGCAGGGACGCGGCTGTGGCTGAAGATACTGCCTTGAAGTCCATAAAAGTACTGTGATGTGAACCAGTGCAGTTCTTTGTCACAAGGTATTATGGAACAGGATTAATAAGTCTGAAACTAATTATATTAATTAGAATAATACCTACAGATACATTACCCAGGTTAAAAATGACAGTAATAGTCATTGTTCCTTGCGTGGCAGGACGTGACTTGGCTGGAGGAAATTTTCCCTTTGCTTCAGGAGCTGTGATGGGGAGGCCTTAACTCCGTGATTAGCAGGTGTTCTCTGCTAGTGTCACGCTGTGGAAAGCGCTGACAGTATCTCGTGGTAGAAATGTGTTGATACATTGCTCTGTATCACAGCATAGAAATCCTCTGAAAAGGATGTGTTTGCTTTTATGCTCCCTTAACAGACCAGGGAGATGGAGGTCAGTGTCTGTCGACCTTATGTCCGTCACCCTTTCTCAGACCTTATGCCATGTCACTCAGGGTGTACCCTAGGCTGTCACCTATGGCCATGCTCACCTCTGCTTCACCCTGTGCGCTGGGCTTGTGTTTTGGTCTCCTTGACTTGGGGAGGGCCTGAGCTGCTGCTTAACACGGGTCACCCGATTTCTGATCTGACGCTTCTCCTGGGTCAGAACCTTAATGGTGAGCTGCTTACAAATACAAAGCACTTCTAGCTGAAGACAGCAAACAGTGCCATTTATGGACGGTATTTTGGCAATGGCCTTTATCCGGAATGTGTTATTAATATTGGAAAACACAACTTGTGTTGTTAAATAACTAATGAACATTGGAACGTATTTTTCTCCCTCCACTGCAGCTAATTAACTTATTTGCAGGAAGGATCCCAGGGACACAGCTGTGGCAGTTTTTCTTTACAACACAATGGCATAAGACAGGGACAATGTGACTCAATTGCAAGTGCCGAGAAGCCGTGAGGGAATTGTGCATCAAAGGGCTGATCTGCAGTGCAGGTAGTCTGCATTCAAAATTAAGGCAGATGTTAAAACAAATGGAAATATCCCCTGAATTTCCAAGCGTGAGCTGCGCTGCACAGCAGCTGATGAGGAGCACAGTCAACACAGCGAGCTGTTTAAGGCATCTCTTTCAGCAACACAGGTGCTGAAGTCAGGGGAAAATATTTTGATGTGACCATATTAGGTCCTTTGCACTTTGTTACAGACTTTGAGAGAAGTTTTAAACCTGCTTCCCATGTTACCTTTTCAGGTTCAAGCAGGGATAAATTATGGAAGAGGAATAAGAGCCTTTGTTAGCGAAAGTTTCTCTGGTCATTAGCAAATCAGTCTGTAAAAGCCTGTGCAAGGTACTGGACCGCAGCGGGGCCCGGACCCCCCTTGCAGCACTCTGTGCGGTGGGGTCCTGCCCTCCCCTCTGGCCACCGATGTTCCCCGTACGGCCGCAGGAGCCGTTGGAGCCAACGGGAAGATGGGCTATGGCAGTGTGTCCCCAGGCCTGTGGCAGAGCGGCACAGCCGTGCGTGAACGGAGGCAACCAATGGATTGTGCTGGAGTTATTCTGGTTAGGTAATCTTCTCGTCACCTTCAGATTTCACAAAAATCGTGCAATTGGGACCACTGTTGAATTGTTGGGGTTTTCTGTTGCATTGTGTTAGAGCCTCTCTGGCTACTGGGGAAACCTCTCTCATTACTGCCCGGCTGCGCTGAAATGCAAGACTTTTTCTTCTTTTTCACTTTCCCTTGAGTTTTTCCCAAAAAGATTGAGACAGTGAAGATGAGGAGGACTCAGTGAAGCCCTCTAGTCCTCCTTATTGGAAAAACCCAGAAATTGTCTGTTTTGTCCTCTGATGTTCACTGCAGAAACTGCAGTTTGAAACATCTGGCTCAAATCTGTGTTAGAATTTGCAGGTTTTTGAAATAAAGCAGCTCGGAAACAAGGCAGAAGCCTTTGCTTTTGCTATTCCTTGCAGTTGCCTACAATTGTAACTCCCAGTGATGGCACATAACGTCCAGGCTTCGATGCGGCATGTGGAGCTCTGTGCGGCTGACGTTTGCGCTTGGCAAGAGGAGAGATCATATGTTTCAGCTTAACCTCATCCAAGTTAAACACTCCTGGTTCCTGCTGTCTGCTGACAACCACAGCTGCAGAAAACTCTGTATTTTCTTCATTCAGGCTTGTGCAAAGTTACTCTGCTTTTGTAGGTTCCTGCTCCTTTGTAACTGGTGGGCCTGGAGGCGAGCCTGTCCCAGTGCCATTGCTGGCGGGGCCAGGCACTTCGTCTGAGACTGATCTTCAGTGAGAAGTCGGCATCTTGAGCCTTGTCAAGGCAATGTGAAAGAAAACATCCAAATCCTGAAGGGAGATGATAAAAGGGGACAACGTGACTAAAGGCATAAAGAGAGAAGAGCAGATGTGTTCCTCTTGCCAGCTCCATTAAAGTGATCACAATGTGCCCTGTGGGCTTTTGTATCTGAAAGGAAAGGCCCTGGTAGAAGTTTTGCCTGCAGGCATTTTCCTGGGGGCAGATCAGCATCCTCTGTCCAGGGCCACCGATGACGATTTTGAATTTAAAGGACGGTGTTGCTGCAGTCGGCCCTGGCACTGACTGTGCTTCCTGGCAGCACAGTTGAGTGGTTGACAGGCGACAGACTCCATTTCTTCTTGGAAATTTCAGCGCTTCCACCTTCAAGATGGGATCTGCTGTCAGGGTGGTAGAACAGGGGTTGTGTTGATGGTTGTCTTAGCAAGTTCAAGTGTAGGAACAGAGGGGTTGGGTCACAAGTGACTTCAGGTTGGCTTTGGCCACCTCCCAGCTGCGATACATTGGAAGCTACTTCTCATTTCCCTGGGGGAAAATGCACTGTGCTCTTTGAAGACAGGTGTGTGCTGGAGGCACATCTCAGGCTGTCCCTGCAATGGGAACCGAGTGAGGATAATGGTTCTTACACCAGCTCTGTGCCAGTTTGAAGTCAGGCTGGTGATGGGCTTAGTTTTAGGGGCTTTTCCTTCCCGTTTGGTTCCTTAATGCTGTAGTGGCCTCAAACAGCCCTGGCACAGCTGAGGCTGCTCTGCGCTGCCCATGGCTGTCAGCTTCTTGTGCACTTGTGCTGCTTGTGGTCGTGGGGCAGGCAACTCACAAGCTCCTGTCTCCTCAGGTGATGAAGACCTACCACATGTATCATGCAGAAAGCATCAGCGCTGAGAGCAAGCTGAAGGAGGCGGAGAAGCAGGAGGAGAAACAGTTCAACAAGTCAGGGGACATCAGCGTGAACCTGCTGCGGCACGAGGACAGGCCTCAGCGGCGGAGCTCTGTCAAGAAGATTGAGAAAATGAAGGAGAAGGTGGGTGAGAGGGAAGGACAGGGGAGCTGGACTGGGGCTCCCTGCGGGCGGGAGGGTTTGGCTCCGGCCCTGTGCGTTTCCATGCAGCTGTTCTGTATCCCTGGGAAGGGGTTAGGGAGGATGTCGACTCGTCTGCATGTGTTTTGCTGAAGGGCAGTCTGAGGAGGCCATTATGAGTCTATTCACAGCTTCCCGGCTGTGGAGAAGTGCCAAAACCAAATGGGAGCAAGGATGTGACCCAAAGTCGGGCTGGCACTGCTCAGCAAGAAACGGGGA
>JMFS01132449.1:0-11691 GCA_000699545.1 Podiceps cristatus | reverse complement strand
CGGCCTGTGCTCCCTGCCTGCGCCCGGCGGTCTGGGCCCGTCTCGGACTCTGCCCCCCGCCTCTGGACCGGCCCGCTGCCGCCCAGGGCACGGGGGAGCACTTTTCACCCGCTGGAAAGGCGTTGCTGGCAGGAGTCTCTCTGCTCCGCTCGCCCCTTGTTACGGGGACTCTGGTGATCCCGCACAGCCTTTTTCGAAGTGGAAAGTATAGACTTGCAGAAGTTCTGTCAGTACAAAATGTCGTGCGTCTCTGTCCACGCTGGAGGCCCTTGGCGTCTGAGAAGTAGCTTGGACACTTGTCTCCATCCTTCCTTCGTTATTTTATTGCTTGTGCTGCACAGATGCCCAGAGTGTTCCAGTTAGCATCTCTCTGATACTTAACGGTGTTTGTTGTCTTACGGTTGCATGGATTTTAATGGAAGCAAAACTCTATGATTTTTAGCCAAGGGCGTTTGCAATAAACTGCGAGTATGGGTTTGCATTAGTGGCAGACTGCTGTTGGAGAATCAATCTGTGAAGACAGTTTCAAGTCCCTTCTTCAAGGTTGATCAAGTTTTCTCTCTTCTTTCATGAGCTATAAGACAAAATACAAGTATTTTTAAACAGTGAGCACTTTTTAAAGTTTGCAGATAGAACAGTTGTGTGTTTTATTATATTGTAAATGCTGCTTAAAAATGCATAGCAATGTGTTTTAATTTCTGATGCTTGAAACATTAATGGAACAGTGCAGAATCCCAGTGGAACACTTTTAGAAGGGTGACTTTTCCCATGAATGAGCAGGTGTGTTTGGCCCATACTGGCTTAAACAAAGTAAAATTTATTTTTATTTTCCTCTGCATAGTAACCCTAGCATCTGATGTTTAAAGCGTCAGAGTTTTTTGTGCCGTTTTCTTTCCGTTCTGCTTCTTTGTGATTGTGCACAGCTGGTTTTTGTATGCCTGTTCCCTCCTGCCCGTTCTCTAAACTGTGCTTGTTAATTTTTCTTTTGTTCATTTGCATGTTCTATTGCCAAATTCTTTGCCTACTCATGTGCGCTCTGATACTTTGCACAGGATTTGGAAACTTTACTGGGTACCTGAGAGTTCTTGTGTTTTGGGGGTGTTTTTGTTGTTTTCTGAGGGGTTTAGTGTGAACCCCTTGATTTTTATTTTTTTTTAACCTGTGACTCCTGATCTGATCTCTTTTTTTTAATTATTTTTTATTTTTTTTTTTCTCTCTCCTAAAGAGCTTTGAGGGAGCTGGGCTTGTTCAGCCTAGAGAAGAGAAGGCTGCGGGGGGACCTCATTGCAGCCTTCCAGTACCTGAAGGGAACATACAAACAGGAGGGGAATCAACTTTTTAAAAGGGTAGATAGTGACAGGACAAGGGGGAATGGACTAGGGCTGAAGGAGGGAAGGTTTAAATTAGATATTAGGGGGAAGTTTTTTACAGAGAGGGTGGTGAGGTGCTGGAACAGGCTGCCCAGAGAGGTGGTGGATGCCCCATGCCTGGAGGTGTTCAAGGCCAGGTTGGATGGGGCCCTGGCCAACCTCATGTAGGTCCAGGTCTGGAGCTTGGTGTCCCTGCCTATGGCAGGGGGGTTGGAACTCTATGATCCTTGGGGTCCCTCCCAACCCAGACCATTCTGTGATTCTGTGATTCTGTATGATAGGAGTGGAGGGGCCTTGGACTACCTTTGTTGCGGTGTCCTGGCGAGAGAGTAAGGGATACAAAAATGCTCAGATTATTGATAGCTCCTTTGTATGCAGAGTTTTGCATTGGGATCATTGTAAAGTGAGATCAGTAAGTTTGGCAGGCAGTAGTGTAAAAAGTCTGTGAAAACTGAAGTTGCCTGTTCTTAGGCATGCAGACAGACTGCACTGGTTAACACAGTTCAGATTTGGAAAGTTGCCTTTCAAGGTGTAAGGGCTCAAAAAAAATATTAACTGCTTTTAAAGTTAGTGGCACTCATTCAGTGAAGTTTTTTTTTTGTGCCTCTTTAGTGTGAATGTTTGTTTTTATTTTTGAGTTGGCAATGCATATAACTTTAGGAAGTAGGTTGTTTGATTTCTTTGGGGTTTTTTTTAGTAACAGGGCAAACTCTTATCACTGGAAGTGATGTTAATTTGTTCTAGATGATATTTGGATACTGTCTGAGGAAGAGGGTCTGGTCTGCCTCGGTAGCAGTATTACTTCATTGGATGAGAGCTTTGGAATTAAGTGAATATATGATGAGGCTGTAACTTGAAAGAGTTACAGTAAGGTGACTCTGTGTGAATCAGCTAATATCACAAGTAGTAGTATTAGCCTTTACCCGCTGTTTGGCAGAGATTCTATATGTAAAATCTAAGATTAGAACTTCCTAGGGCATAGCTGAAGTTACATGGTATATTGTAAAGTTTATATTAATGAATGTAAAAATATGGTATCTCGTTTATTATCTGGCATTAACCAAGGTTAAAAAAGGTATGGGGTTTCTTTTGTCATGAAGTAGTAGGGTTTTTTGTGGTGTGTGTGTGGTTTGTTTTTAACTCTGTGGGAAAGTGAACAGGAAGTAAAATAATCAGGATACCTCACATATCAAAGTAGTTGGGAAACTAGAAGCAGGTGATAAGTACAAAGGTAATGTAGGTCAGCAGTGACTGAAGTACAGAAACCAGGGATTCGGGAATTCTGATCTCACAATGATCAGCTATGTAGATGTGCTAACCCTTCTTCCAATGCTTTGTTCATTAGCTTCTTAAAAATCTTCTTTGACAGATGTTGGAGTTAATATTTGTAATTGTTGAAAGCTCAGTGCATCTTTTGAAGCCAGTTCAGGAGTTGTTTGGTTTGGTGTATAGGTACTGTCTTGCAGGAATGGGAACCTCATCAAAAGTGCTGACCTAGTCTCACTAAATTCTGTTGTTGGGCTGTAGCCACAGGAAGCAGAGAGGTAGGGCTGCATTCAGTTTGGCTAGCTTGTAGGACCTGTTCACACTGAAGGTCTCTAAGAACACCAGTGCTTCTGAACAGCATGGTGGCTTGCCTCCTGAATACTCTTGTGTTACACTTCCTGGTTTTTGAGTGTAGCTGGAAATGGGACCATCACTTCTGAGACTACTTTTTTACCTCATGTGTTGGGGCATTTTTTTCCTTACTTGACCTCTTGTTTGTTTGGTTTTTGTTTTCCCCCATGCTGTCTTTGGATAATGCAAAGTGTAACACTGATGCCTTTTATGATACTGTATTTTGAAGCCCCGCTGCCTTCATTTCTTTTTGATTTTTCTGATGTTGCTTTCTACTTTCTAGTTCTCTGTTGTATTAAATAACTCTTTGTCAAGAGAGTTTATTTTTCTACTTGCAATGTTGTATGGTTGGTTGCTCTTTCTCTCAGCTCTTTTGTGTTGCCTTTGCCCTTCTTGATGATGATGGTGCTTCTGGGTTAGGTGTTTACTGTTTTCTGTATAAATATTGATAATACTAGACTGTATACCAATATCTCTGCTTTTGTTCACAGCCTTATCTTTATTTGCAGTGTATATTTCTGTTTTTACTGCCAATATGTCCTTTTTTTTTTTTTAAGTATCTGATAGAAGTGTGAAGCCCACCAGTGGCAGTATGGAGTCGAGGCCATCATTATTTTGTAGTTAACCATTGCAGTTATTTCTTTCATGTAGTCCAGATGTATCTTCTGCTTTTACGTACAGGAGGCTTGATTCAGTTACACTGAAGCAAGTAGAGGAGTTCTGCTACTGATACCAGTTGGGAGTTGAGTCAGGCTTTAATTATGTAACTTCCCAAAAACTGGTTTTGCTTGAGGAATGTGATTACTTATGCATGCGTTGTGGTGGAGCAACTTGTGTGTTTTAGATGTGTTTCAAAACGTATGCTTCTTCAGTCTTGGGTTGCTTTTTAGGATGAACCAAGTTCAGAAATGCTATTTACAGGAAAAGCTGTAACTGCGTATGTATCTTACTTGAATTGAAAATTCAGACAATTTCCCCAAACAGTAGAGCCTTCTGTGAATAATTCCATGAGCTTTGATGGGGTTTATGTCTTAATGTTTCTAGAATTCAAGGCTAAATAATAATGGAATTTTAAAACATATCTGATATTTTGTCCTAAACAAGTTGTTAAGCTACTTTTTATATTAATTTCATTAATATGTTGAAAGAGTGGGTTTAATTGGGGGGGGGGGGTATGTTACATGTGGGCTAACATTTCAGAATAGTTGTCAGAGGGAAGGATCTCGACTCAGTTACATGTTTAAGGATAGTAAGTCCTTTTGTCTTTACACTGCAGTTCCTGATAGAGGAGTATAGCTTGGCTTGAAGCACTTGAGCATTTTACATGTAAGTTTTGGTAATATTAGGTACTTCTTGTAAATATAAAATGTTATTTGTTGAACAGTCATACTTGAATATGATTGTATTCTAAGAGAGACTTTTAGTAAGGTTCCATATTTTTGGCCTAATGGCATGTTGAATAAAATCTTTAACTTTGGAACACGACAAGCTTAACAGGTAAAATATTATAAAAAGGGAGAAAGTAGTGCTTTAGAAGCATAATTTAGATGCAAATGAAATGGTTTTAATACATCATGATTTTTGTTTTCTTGTTAATGAAAGTTTTTCATTTTTGGATAGTTTACTAGGAATAAGCTGTGTTAAAAAAAAAAAAAGTCTTATTAGTTCAGGAGAAGACTTCATGAATAGCAGATGGAGGAGAATCACTGAGCTAGCACCTTTCATGCAATCCAGAGACTGGGAAAAAAGCTGGAATTCCTTTTTTTTTTTTTTTTTTTTTTTTTTTTTTTTTAAAAAAAAAGGAACTTAGATACCAGCCACCTATACCATCGGAACTAATCTCACTTAGGTATCTAACTCTTTCAAGAAGCTTTGAACTTGATGGTGGGTTACTCTAATGAGCAAGGCCTTCAAAATGAGAAGGGGCAAACAGACTTGAGGTGGGAGGATTCTGCGTTCAGTTCTGCCAGATATTGTAAATATTAACTGGTACGCTTTTTTCGATTTTGAGGAATCATTCCTGATTTTTAGAGCTTGTAGTTAGCGAAGAAGTAGCAGAGGGAAACTGCTGCTGCTGTAAACAGAATGAGGAAAGAGGTAACTACTTTTAAAAATTGCCTTGTCATTTATGTTAATGTGCAAATAATAAAAACATATGCCTGTACTGGTGAAAAATATTAACTAATCCTGAAGAACAGGACCTGCTACTTTGAAGGAAGTTCCAAGCAACATTTAGACAGCGAAATTTAAACTTCAGGAATGCTATTGCTAGATATTATGGTTTTCCTCTTTGCATTAGTCATCTTGTGCAATAAAATGCATTTCTGTAACACGGAGAAGTCTGTACAATTTAATTTTTCATGGCAGTTTGCTATTTGATAGCTTTGTCGTTGTCACCTGAAGCTGACTTTGCTTAATCTTTCACATGGTTTGTGGTGTGAATTTCAAGATCCTATTTCATTTCAACACAAATTATATAGTCAAAATTAGAGATCACTTAAGTGTTTTAATTCTTCTGATGTCTGAATTGTTTGATCCTATTTATATCTTGCTAGTGTAATTCTTTAGTATTCTTGTTGGTTTAACTCTCATTATTAATGTTTACTGGTGTATAGCCCCAGTTCCCTCCTTCAGTCAAGTCTATACAGTCATATACCACGTCCCAGTAAGATTTTGATACCGTAACTGTTTGACTGTCTTGGCAGAGATGTGCTATGGTTATGCTGTGTGTTGTCCATACTTTGTTTAGATGATCAGGAAGATCATAAATGCTCACCAATAAATCATCCTCTATGGCTTGCTGGAGCCCTATTCCATTCTTTGTGCATTTTATTATGCTGTGGCTTCCTAGAGTGCCAGGTCTGCATCCATAGAGGACGTGAGACGAGACCTTGTTCTGGTCTTGCTACTACAGCATGTGATTGTGCTCAGTGAGTCTAGTCTCCGGTCATGGATTGCTTGGCAGTGTGTATGTGGAAAAATGTTTATTTCCTATTGTTCTGCAATCTATCAGAATCCTAGAAAACTGATACACAAGTAATGCAGAGAATTGATTTGACTAAGGGGAGGAACAAGAAAAGCGGAGCCAATACGGTCTTTCTCTTTCGGTTAGTGGTGTGGTTTTTAGCTGTACTTCTGCAAGTGCATACTGGTTTGAACTGTATCATGTGAAACGGTTGCCATCTTATGTGAATTAATGGTTTACATCCAGTATGAATGTCCATGTATTCTTGTTACCTCCATTCTACCTCTCCTGCCTATTTTTCCACCAAGTCTGCAAAATGCATGCTTCTGGCCTGCAGTCATGCTATTTCAAGTCATAGCATTGTGGGCTTAATAGTTAAGTTATAGCCTGCCCTGATAGGAGTCATCCGGATGAATGTGGGATTGGCCCCATCTGGAGTCCTGTGTCTAGTTCTGGGCTCCCCAGTTCAAGAGGGATGAGGAACTACTGGAGAGAGTCCATTGGAGGGCTCCAAGATGATTAGGGGACTGGAGCATCTCTCCTATGCGGAAAGACTGAGGGAGCTGGGGCTATTTAGCCTGAGGAGGAGAAGACTGAGAGGAGACCTTATCAATGCTTATAAGTATCTCAAGAGTGGCTGTCCAGAGGATGGGGCCAGACTCTTTTCAGCGGTGCCCAACGACAGGACAAGGGGCAGTGGGCATGAACCGGAACACAGGCAGTTCCATCTGAATGTGAGGAAAAACTTCTTTACTGTGAGAGTGACAGAGCACCGGCACAGGCTGCCCAGAGAGGTTGTAGAGTCTCCTTCTCTGGAGA
Source organism: Podiceps cristatus (assembly GCA_000699545.1). NCBI lineage: Eukaryota > Metazoa > Chordata > Aves > Podicipediformes > Podicipedidae > Podiceps > Podiceps cristatus. The sequence goes on along the minus strand of JMFS01132449.1, from coordinate 4,920 downwards.
TACTCAGAACACACCTGGAGGCAGTCCTGTGCAGCCCGCTCTAGGTGACCCTCTTCTGGCAGGGTGGTTGGACGAGATGGTCTCCAGAGGTCTCTTCCAACCCCTACCTTTCTGTGAGTCTGTGTGATGGTCCAGGAGGTGGTGTGAATGATTTATTGGGCTGCCTTTCTGAGAATGAAAATCTATGGACTTTAAAAAGTTGAAGGAATTTTCTCAGGGGGTAAGTGTGAAACTGAGATTCTGAATGACTTTATCAAGTTATGTGATACCTACACAAAATGGGGCTTGTTTCCTCAGATGGCTTGGATTTTAGCTTCCTGCCCCCTGCAAACTGTGGATCTTTGCTTGATGACCAAGGGGCGTATGCTGCTAATCTTAGAGCTCTGGGAGAGGTTGATAGGCAGGACATAAAAATTAACTGCTCAGACATCCCCAGCTTCTTTGTGCAGATGTTTGAGCTGTATGGTTTTTCTAATTAAGTGGTAGAGTTTGCCCCAGCAGCCCCTACTGGCTTGGCTTCTCCCAGTTATGTAGTTATTTACTCAGTAAGACCTCGTGTCAATACCAGCTTTGTGTTTTTGTAGACAACACCTTGGACAACACCTGGCTCTTGAGGTGTATGTATTCTGCAGATGCCTCCAGTAGGGGCAGTAGGAACCCCTTCAGTGGGCTGTAGCAAAACTGACTACATTTGTTTCACCTTGCTGGTGCTTGGGATAACGCTGCCGTAACAGTGGCATTTAAGCTGTTATGAATCCCAGGGCAGTCCACATTATCCGTGCTGTATAGGTGGGAATTGAGACAATGACGTGGTCCAGGAGAATTGATTTGTTGGTGGTTATGTGGAAGCCATGTCTGATTATGTCTTTCAAATATGATGAAGTGTCTGAGAGATACAGTAAAAAGGATGAACTGCTTAATATTTGTATGAAGTGTTTTTGCATTACATTACTAAGCAATCATCTTGATCTATTTTCCTATCCTTATTCTTCTTCTCAATCGGTGTTCATAATTAATTTTCTCAGTACCTCAGCATGGATGAGATGCATTTAAAAAAAAAGTTCCAGTGACACCTAAAGACCATGTGCATAGATAGGACTCTTGTTTTGTTGCCCAGTGTAGGAGGAATATGATAAGCAGCAGAGATATACGCTAAAAGTCTGACTGATAACCAATGTATAAAGAAAACGGGGGGGGGGGGGGGGAGGCATTATTTACATCAGTGCTTTATATGGAAAAATGTACTGCTATTCTCATGTTGAAATCTGCGAGGAATACTCTGACTGAAATGTCACAAGAATAACCCTTGGAACAAATAGCTAAAAATAGTAATAAATTGCCAACAGAAAGTGAAGTTCACTAGTATCTCTGAAGGAACTCAGAATTGTTCAACTTGTAAATCTGGTATGTCACTATCTTAATCAACACTTTATTTACAACAACAGTAGGTGGTAGTTTGTTTGGTGCTAATCTCTTAAAAAGGGCTCTGGGGGAGGACCCAGGAATTGCATGCTGCTTGACGAGTTCATAGTAAATAGATAAAGGTCATCTGGATTGTAAAATTGTTAGAAATTTCAGAAATCTTTATAGACCCTCTAATCAAAGTTTTTTATTGTGTTATAGCACAGTTTTTCAAGGGAAATCTTACTGTGAATTAATAACCAGTTAAGGAAGAAACAAAAGTGACCAGGCAATGATAGCAAATCTGTCTGATTTTGTCATAGGAAGAGGTTATTGAGAGGTGCTCTGTAAACCTGTGCCATTAAGTGTGTTCATAAAGCTATCTGGAGGAGTGAATAGTGAGGTGACAGTTTCATCCTAAAGCTGAGGAAGGATTTTGTGTTACTAAGGAAGTATGCAATAAGATGGTAAAACAAATTCATTGTTAATAAATACAAAGCAATGCCTATGCTGAAAAGAAATAACTATAAAGAGAAATACACAGTGAAAAGCTTAAAATAAGTTGTCACTCATGCTAGAGTTCTTGTAGTTATTTTTAAGAATCTTTATAAAAAATGTCAGCTCAACAGTAGCCCAACATTGTTTGGGAGTATGCATATTGTCATGTTAACAGTCATGCTTAACAAAAAAATTAGCAGGAATTACCCAAGGTATATTACATTAAAGGCCTGTTGACATTATAATAGGTGTTGGAGTAGTTGATAATAGGTAAACGTTAATCTGTTCTGGGATGTTTCTGAATGTAAATGTTCTCATGTACAAAGTTTCTTCACACCTGCAATATTGAGTAAGTTTACACTTACTCAAAATGTCTGAAACTTAAAAATGAGATGAAATTTCTGGTGTATAAGCATGCAAAAGAATCTTAAAGTCAACGAAGGCAGAAATAAATACCTGATACAAGAATTTCTTGGTAGTAAGAGAGTACTTTGGGGGGGGGATAAAGCCAACCTGACACATTGCATGGAAAGTACTAAGCATTGAAATGCTAGAATAGTGTGCACAAGAAAGGAGCTCAAACCCCAAGGAATAAGCATGTGAAGTGATTTGTGTTGAAGGTGACAGTTTTTTACATAGATGAGTGTGAAGCTTTTTTTATGGGAAGAATTCAAAGTGAGGTTTTTTTAAGTTGAATGATTTAATATGTATTTTTTTAAAAAGAAGTATAGAGTTGCAGTTCTGAATGTTAGAAAATAAATCATAGCTTTGTCCTTTGCCCTTTGTGTTGTCCTCCATCAGAGCAGTTCTGAATTGCTCTGTTCTCCTCAGGGAGAAAGTGTGTGCGAGATACATATGCTCTTAGGAAGCAGTTCAGATTGGGCTGTGTCTGTGGTAACTGCCTGTTAGCGTTACACAGATGAAAACAGGAGGTAGCCTCGTAATTTTGGCTGTCATCTGATTGAGTATTACTCTTTAGTTCTTTGCTTTCCAAAATGCTGGTTTCTGTTTGTTTTCTTGTGGTTGTGATGTGAGGAGGAAAAATAATCTTTACAGTGTGGCTTGCTGGTTGTTTACTTATGCAAGGACATTTGTAAATATAATTACTTTATTCAGTGGCTGGATGATGTTACGGTGAAATCATATTAGATCTTCAGTGTTAGTTCTCATTTTACCTGCCGCCTTAGTGAGGTAAGAAGTCCTGCCTAAACACTGGTGAAGGATGCAAAATAAATGTTCATAAAAAGCTGTGCTTAGAATATATGGTTACTTCATTCAAGGCTGTTTTTTCCATTGACTGAAACTATTTAGGCAGTCTGTCCCTTTACTTTCTGTTGTCTGGAGCCAAACTGAAGCCCTCTATGGGCATAGCTGCAGAATGTTTTGGTCCTATAGCAGGGAAAGCAGTTCAATTGTACAACTCACAGGCTGAAGATGTCAGTGTTCAGCAGTTTATAAACCCTTCAAATACAGAGTGGGAGCAAAAGGACTTGTGATATCAAAGCAAATTGCTGCCAAACTTCAGTTTGTTTGCAGACTATGTATTAGTGTTTCAGAAAGTTTTCAAATAATTATTTTCTTTAAAATAAAAAGTCAGTTTTAACTTGTAATAACCACTGCCTATCTTCCCAGGAACATAAAAGTTTTAGATCAACTTAACTAGGGTGCAGAACCATAGAGTAAGTGTGCTTTACTTCTGGAGGGAACACTTCACCTCTTTCCTATTCCATTTCGGGTCTCCCAAAGCTGTATGTTCTTGCTGCTGCCTTTGTGTCTGAACAGGCCAAACTGATTTTTCTGAAGACCGCTCTACCTTGGGAGGAAAGCAGTGAGCTGTTTTTCAGATGTATGTGGTGTCAGCACATTGGAAGGACTGGAACCACCTCTTTCAGCATGAGCCTGCACATGGGTCATCTTAGTGACTTTGAAATTATTGACTATAGACTGAAGTGCTTTTATTTTATTTTTCTTTTTTCTTCCCGGTTTTCTAACAAGAGTGTGGCTTATCAAAAGTTTAGAACCTTGTGATATGTATGTGTAGGAGGTAAGTTCAGGCTTAAAAATTAGGGACTTTAAGCAGACTGTTGCCACCCAGGAAAGAGATTTTTGGGTTTATGATAGTGTTATGTGAAAAAAACACAAGCTGAGCACTTTGTGGCAATCAGAACCCCAAATTGAGTGTTACTATTAGGAAAATAGTAGGGAGTGAAATAGAATATATTTTATACAAATAAATCAATGGCACATCTACCTCTTAATGCTGCATCTATCATTTTGCTTCTCCTCTCCCCCTTCAGAAAGGATGCAGGAGAATTGTTGAACGTGCAGGCAAGGCAGCAAAGGTAATCAGTCATGGAAGGGCTTGGATGTGCGGCTGCATTTTTCAGATTGGGGAGGATGAGGGATAACAATGGAAGCATGTAGAATTGGGAGCATCAGTGGAAACAAGTAGTTGGAAATGCAGAATAAAAGAAATAGCAGTGTCTCTATATGTCATGCAGTGGAGCTCAAGTTGTGTCCTGCAGAATATTGATTCCAGAAGTTTGCCAGGGTTCCAGATAAAACCAGAGTGTCTTTTATTCATGGCTTTGGAAGTTCTTGGGCCACAAATTGTTGAAGACTGCAAGATAATTCTAAGGAACCATTGCTGCATGCTCTCCCTGTTCTTACACTCTTCCCTAGGCATCTGCCATTGTCAGAGTCAGGGTACTGAACAGGATGGAGCTTTGATCAGACCTGGTATGGACATTCCTGATGTGCTTACAGCCCTTCTTTCACTGCCCATTTAGGACAGTGAAGGGTTGGCAGATCATGTTGTTCAAGACTGCTATAGAAATGAGGGATCAACTTGGATTACTTAAGATTTTAGACCAATTCCAATATGACAGATTCAGAATAGAAACATGCACTTAAGCAGATGTTGTTATAAGGATTGTCATGGTTTGACCCTGGCTGGATGCCAGGTGCCCTCTAAGCTGCTCTATCACTCCCCCCCCACCTCAACTGGACAGGGGAGAGAAA
>KL288284.1:23709-35394 GCA_000699545.1 Podiceps cristatus | reverse complement strand
TGATGGGAAGAGTGGAGATGAGAAAGAAGAGTGGGGAAAGGCAGCAGCGGCACAGTCCTGTTGCTTTCTTGTGGCTTTCCATATGTGAATGAGGTATGGGAGAGCTGGAGGCCATCTGCAGTGCTACATTAGGAATGCAGGAATTGTTATCTTCAGAGCAAGGGAGTGGGGTTTCAGGTCTACATAGAGCAAGCAATGGGAGTAAAGGTCCCCTTAGTAACTGCCTCCCCAGGAAGGCAGCCCCGATTACCAATAAAGGAGCTTGTCAGCATAAATTCATGAAAACCTTTGTAACTATTTAGAAGTAAATATTCCCAGGTCATCTTTAGGAGAGAGAGAAAGAAAAAAAACAAAACAAAACACCCAGGCCACCTGATTTGTTTTTCAGCCACAGTTTCTTTCACTACATTTAAACAGAAAAGGTGCCATTTTTGACAAGTGTCTTACTTGACATTTGATATCATTCCTGTCAGTCACACTGTATTTCCTAATGCAAAATGACATGGGCAGCACTAAGCCAGAGTCACTTGTCATGCTGTTGTGTCTGCAAGATGAATTTCTATGAACCAGAATTTGCTTAAATTCAGAGATGGAGGCAAGGGTGCCTTACAATGAACTTTTCTTTTTCTTTCTGGAAAGCAGATGCTACAGGCAGCACATCTTTCTGTTCACCTGAGGTTTTACTCCCTGCCATAGGAAATGAATTATTTCCATAAATAGCAAAGGGGATACTAACTCTCCCCTCTATTTAGTAGTTTTGGTTTTAGTGAGGATTGCAATCATTAATAATCTGCTCTATTAATATTAAAATATGCCAGATGTTAAAACAAAACATTAAAAAGCCAACAGCTGAAATAGGACTTGAGCAGTACCAGTATAAATTAGCCTGCCGGTACCTAAGTGGTAGTTATAGAGAAGATGGAGGTACTCTCACCAGCAGGTAGCACAGTGACAGAGCAAGAAGCAACATACAGAACCTGGGGAATTCCACAGAAGTTCTTTACTGTGAGAACAGTTAAACTTTGAAAAAGGTTGTCCAGAGAAGTGGTGGGATCTCCCTTGTTGGAAATATTCAAGGCAGGGCTTGACAGGGTCCTGTTTGACCTAGTCCAGTGCTCTGCTTTCAACTGGAGCTTGTACCAGATGGACTCCAGAGGGCTCTGCCAACCTAGTCTTTTCCATCGAGCCAGGATTCTATGCAGGGAAGGGGGAGGGGGAAATCACTGTATGTGACTCCTTTCACCTGTTTCTTTCTCAAGTATAGCAGAACGATGTGTACCAGCATATTTCAGAAAACTTTAAAAATAAAGCTGAAGCTTAAAAGTCACACTTTTATTGTGCGTTTAGGCAAAAACTATCACTCACTGACGGTCTGTCTGGCACCTTGCACAATGCTGTCCAAATGTGCATAGCTGTGGGCACAGAACTAAACATTTTGTAAATCCTCCAAATCACCAGATACACTTGGCAAGAGCAACAGCCATTTTTGCACAAATACTTTGCACACAAGCCCTTATCCTTATCTACAAACAAAACCCAGCAGTGAACCACATCCCAAAGGACTACTTAAAAACACAGCAGAGGAAACAGCAAGAGAGCAAAGCTTCTGTCTAACTAATCCAACTTTGCCCAGTGCTTTCTGATCTGCTTACTGACACTTAACTGAAAATCTTAACATTTGGTGTTCAGTTGTAGAGCCACATCATGAGAAGCTTAAAAGTATTTCCTTGTAATAAAAATAAATAAATTGGTAAATAAAACCCGAGGACATCAGTTGAGACTGTGGATATAAATCTGCTTAAGGTTTTCTGGAAAGACAACCTTATATACAGAATGGGACCAGTCCACTGGCAGTGCCAACAGCAAACTTGGTCTGTTTTGGACACCAGAGGAACTGGGTTTTTTCCAGTAACTAATTTATTTCCCAAATGTGCTTATTCAGTTGACATGACATTATGCATGGACATGCATACGAACTGGCAAATACTTCCAGTTAAGTTAAAAACCATATTTACATAGAAAAATACATCTATCCATTTCCATCCCCTTCCTCTTGCCCTTGTACTTTCCGGGAAATCCTGTAACTCGGTATTCAGAACAGTTATTTCCTCAGAGATGAAATGAAGTTCTCATTCCTCAGCTGCTCAGATCATAGCAGGTATCCTGTTCAAGAAACCCACACCTACCAGTGGAGTCGCCTAATTACCAGCTCACGAGAACAGCCTGTCCCAGGATATCCATTCTCTCCTGTTGTGTTACACTTCGTATTACTTAATACTGTCTCCATTGAAAGAATATGCTATCATCCCTGCCCTCTCTGATACAGGGACTACTCAATTATTTATGCCCCAAAGAAATTTAAGAACCAATCCCAAGTGTCATATATAACCAGTTCTTGCTCAGGTTTTTGAAACTTTATTTCTGTATGTATTTCAAAATTAAGACCTTCTAAATGCAAAGCAGAACAGAGTGGAAGATTCTGAAGAGTGAACATAAGATAATTTTATTCCTAAATAGAGCAGTTCAAGATCTGCATTTTTTTGTATTGACCCAATTTATGTCAAGTGATCTCCTGTGGTTTTAACTTTGTTTCTGGTGGAAACTTGGTATCTGCTAGTTCCTAACCTGTAGGAAAGGCCACCAGCAGACCATGCATAAATACCTAATTGTGTTTACTCTGGGCCAAAGCCCCACCTGGCTGTTTAGAAGTTCAAGGATCCAGACAACAATGTTTACTTAGTTTCAGGTTTTAGGAAAATAAAACTCCTCAGGTTTACTAAAACAGAGAGCAAAATTCAGCAAAGCCAGGGGGCTTCTTCAACTGTATCTGAACAACCTGATCTAGTTGAAGATGTCTCTGCTCATTGCAGAGGTGTCAGACTAGATGACCTTTAAAGGTCCCTTCCAACCCAGACTATTGACTCTATTATTACTTGCCAGAGCGGCGTGTGTGTCTGCCGCAGACTCGCAAGAAAGACAGAATAATCTCAGGTATAAGAGTTTTCTTGGAGGCATCAGTAGTTTCTGTAAGGCAGAAATTAACCAACTTCTGTTTCAACAAGTTTTTTTCAAGTATTTTGAGAAGTTCTGTTTTAAAGATATTGAAGAAGTTATGATCATAAGAGCCAAGCCTGCTAATGAAATCCAGCAGGTTTTCCATCGGTCCTCTGGGACATTTTACCACATCTGTCTTCCCAAACAGCTCTTTTCCTAACTCTCGGGGAAAAACAGTATGCCTCTTGGGCACGTTATAGCTTTTCAGGCAGGAAGTCTGTATCTTTCATTCCCTTAATATTCTTTTAGGTGTCTCTGCCTCACTCTTACCCATCTCTGCTCAATAAATCTTCATTATTCAATAATTTTCTCTCTTTTTTGGTCATGTTAATGTTCTAAGGACAGTTCTCAGAAAGCCTGAAACAATAGCAAGATTTCTGTAAGCAAACATTACTGAATCAGTGAAGCTGGTGGCGGGGTGGTGGTGGTGTGCATTTTTGGTTTTGGTTTGGTGGGGTTTTTTAGGTTTGGGGTGTTTTTTTCAGCCATAACTGTCAGGAAATAACTCAGAATCCCATTCGTGATGCTGGATTAGTCCTTGGCTATTTCCCTGGCCATAGCTCTTTCTTTGGACAATTGCACTACCAAATTAAGAGGTTGAATAACCATGCTGTTGATGAATTTATATGTTTCATTTATTAAACATATTGTTACAAATGTGTATAAATAGAGCAATTCAAGAGTTCAGGGAGGATTTAAAGGAAAGGAAATTGCAATTAGTTCCTGAAAGTATGGGAGAAAAAAAATGAGCTATTTGAGTATCATGGTCACATTATCCTTTTCTAGAAAATGAACAGCCACGTAATGTTCATAGTTTAAAGAACAGCCAAGATTTAAGAACATCACACTAAATGTCTTCAATAGTCTTGCATAGAAGATCTTATTAACACTTTTGGCATTGGGATACATGGGTAGAACTGCAAACAGATATATTTAGAGACACATAAATTTAGGATAAGAAAGAAGGCTCAAGGTCAAGCTAGACATCAAAATTAGAATAAGGTCAAGCAGAGATTTTGTAGAACGATTGGCAAAGAGGGCTTAGCCTGTTCTCCTGTCCAGTGATCAGCTGTACTGACATGGAAACCCAAACATACTGAGCCTGCAAACCAGCCTGTAACTTCTATTTTGATATGGACAAATCCCAAACTGTGCAGTCCAGACATTAGTCATATTTTATAGACATTTCCAAAATGGTATTCCAAAATGGCCTTGAAAAGATAGATCAGGAAACCCGTGATGGTTGTAAACTAGACTCCTGTGGCTGCATCACAAATTCCTTATCAGAAAAATACCATGGCTTGCTTTAAACATGCACAATACAAACACCCAATGGGTCCTTCCACAGAGATTACTCTGTGGTTGGTGAGTGTAATGACCTTTAAATTTTACTGATATGATAAACGAGAATAGTGGCTGGGCTCTCCAAACCCTTAAACGCCCCACTGGAATTATGGCTGTATGTCACTCAGCAATAGCATTCGTGTTATTCAGTCCTGGGAACCACATTTAATCAATAGATATCATGCTTTCTACAAGTTAATGGGGACAGACAAGCTCCTACAAAGGGAGAAATCCACAGCATCCAAAATGGACTCACAGTTTGAATTACCCTTTGGTACAATCCTGTGGTCACCCTTTTTCCCAGATGCAGAGGGTGCGGAGGAAGAGCAGAGGGTACCTGTCCTGGCTGTCATCCTCCAGCAGTGACACTGGCTTCTTGTCCCAGTCCCGAGTCATGCCTTACCAGTCTAGCAGATCTGGACTTGCTGCAATTTATCACAGCGTCATTTAGGACTCTGCTCCATGCCCTTAGCTTCTTATCACTGACAAGAAGATGCACAGGACTTTTTAGAGCCCCGAAAGATACAAGAATGTCATTAAAATGAACATATCATTGAATGCTTTACTGGAAGAGCAGAAGCTAAAAGTGAGCTCTTACTGTTTAATCAACCCACTTAACAGTTTGGATTTGTTTTATTATTCTAATTTTGCTACCATTTTTTTTATGAACATTTACCTTAACCATCAGCTTGTTCAGATTCCTCCTCAAGTCCCAATTCATAACTGTTTGCTTAATACTTGAGGGATTAAGCCAGTGACACTTAAACAATTTACTGCAGCTCTTTAAAAGGTTACTTTTCAGTTTTACTAGTGCCTTACACACTTGATACATCAGGAAGCACTTGCTTCTAAAGCTTGCCCCAGGTCCTGACACAGTACTGCAGCAGGCAAGTGAATTTATCCAAAAGAGATCTTACTGAACTCAAATCACTGGCTGCAGCGTTTGCAGGATCGAGGTTGAAGGTCTGCTACGATTTCAGTGTACTGATGGGTTGTCAAAGATCCTCTGTCATAGAGGACAAGAGCGGAACAGTTGGTCTGAAAAATGGGAGAAAGAAATTATAAATTCTGGCTATGCAAACTGAGGAGAAATGTTTAAGTTCAGGCATCCTTCTTTAAAGTTCCCCTGACTTGATGGAGAGTTTGAGCTGGAATAAAAGGGTGATGGAGCAGAGTGCACAAGGCTGCGACACAGGGAGCGTGCCGCTTGGGCCCAGCTGTCCATATTAAAGTCTGCAAAGCCATTAATAACCATGAAATAGAAGTGTACAATAATACCAATATGATATCGTGTCTTTGTGCATACTACGCTTTGATATAGAAAGCACTGTGAGATACAAATTAGCTGAGAACAAGAACTTCTGCGTGATCACATATGATGCGTTTACCAGAGCTCAGCTAACTGAAGGGAATGGAAGTCAATCAAGTTAACGCCTAACCTGCACTCTCCCAAGCTGTCAGTCATATAGACAGACAGAAATGCAAACCTGTTAAACTGACTAAAACGATTTTAAAAAGTCAATGATGACACCAGAATATTTTGAACAAAACCTCAGACTTGCATTTGCACAGTTTTCTCATTTTCCTGCATTTAAAATTTATGTTTAGCTTCACGTATGGGAAATGTAATAATAGTGGTTAACAACATGATGTTAAGCTTAATTTGTGAACTGGTTGAGAAAAATCAGAATCTGTCCAGCCCATTAGTGAAATGAAAATTGTACAGGCAGAATTCCAGCACTTTTGAATAATTGAATCTAGATTTGTTCATTACAGTAACCTTCAGGGAACTATAATGCAGATCCATGACACCAGCAGCTTTAATAGGGACAAAAATGTGAATTTGACAGCTATCCTCAGAATTTTTCAACACTGAATTGCATTTTGCTTACAGACATTAAGTATATGCTCTTTATATCTCCTTACACAGAAAGCCATTAACTTCATCTCATGTTACATGTAAGCTGGAGAAAGTGACAAACATAACTACATATATGAGTGGTTTTGCACACTTGAGGGCAACAGCTGGGGTGAAAGACTCCTCTGTGCCATCTCCAGGTAGAGAGTTCTGAAGAGGCAATGACTGTGACAACAAAATGACTGTTACTCACCTATACCTACCAAGTATCAGCCACGCTTTGCTACTATAGGACAGATTTCTTCTCTGCCTGAGCCTACCTTCACTTCCTGCCCAATCCCATGGCCTGTCTCCTATGCTAACAATATTTATGTCAGAAAAAATAATAATAAAAAAAGATCGCTTTTCTAGGCCTTTATGCTTGCAACAGACTTTTAAAATCTTGTTAAGTTCTAACTCTCACCTTACTTAAGCTGTTTCTAAAAATTTGGCACTAAATTGGATGGAAAAAAGTTCTGGATGGAAAAAAAATTTGGATCTCTTGCTGTATTATGCGATAGCCAAATGACTGCATATCTTAATCTCTCTCTATCTCAACTCCTTCCGTATTTTCCTCCAGGTTGTAATAACACCTCTTTGAAAGGGATAGTAACCTTTCATTTGACGTGGGAGGCGGGCAGCAGGGGAAGAGCACAACTGATATCACATCTCCTGTACCCTCTCTTGCTTTTCCAGTCCATCATTAGGATGGAAAGAGAGATTTGAGAAATGGCTGTGGCTATGCTTTCTGTGGACAGCTAAAGCAGACCTGTGAAAGTGACAAAATACTGTCCTACGTTTTTAAGCAAGTGGGTAAATTTGGTCTTTTGGTAAATTTGCCAGACCATGCAATATTCCCCAACCAGAAAGCTGCCCAAGTTTCTGCACTTTGAAACTATTACATAATAGAAATGACAGAGCAATCAAAATGCAAACCGTTTTTATTGGTTACGGCTTTCGATTATTTATAGCTTCATGTCCCTTTTGGGAAATGCCATCCCAAAATTAAACTTAATTTTAGTCTCCAAAATTAGGCAAGTCTTATGACTCAGTGGAGGAGAGAATGTTACACATGCACACTTCTAAATGGGGCGGGCAGTTTAGTCTATTAGAATTCATTAGAGACTGAGTCATGACTGTGAAACTGAATTTACTTAGGACAATAACCTTCAAGTGAAAATAAGTATGACAGCGAGCCAGTTCTCATTTCAACAAGAAAAGCCTCCAAGCTTTCTTAAGTGCAGTAATCCCTTCAAGTTCCTGCCTGGCAGGATTTAGGCTTCCTCCTCTACTTTCATATATAAAAACTTTACCACACATGATACCTGCAAAAAAATGTCACATGAAATTGGTATTTGGCTGCCTGGAACATTTAGTCTGTATAACATCATTATTAAGATAGTAAGAATTCATTCCCAATCTAGTTAAGGAGTAAAATTAGAAAGGGACCACATACAAAAATAACATGAATAAGTAGAAACAGCTGAAGTAATTCCCTCTGTGCACAGCAAATAAAGTCTAATAATAATTTATTAAAACAAAATGTTAAATGTCAGTTGAAGATCTAAGGCTAAAGTTAAATATTGGGAATACTATTTCAAGAATGAGAAGCCTTGAGTACATCACTCTTGATCACAGATTATTGACTGTTGCTGAAATAAAAAATAGCTCTTAAAGAATCAAATTGTCTTCTGTCAACAGCTTCTCAGTTTGGCAGGAGATAGCTGTACCCCGCTATGTGAGGGCATGGTTTGAGTACTTACTCACTTCTCGCTGGCTGAGTGCTATAGAGTTGGATTCTTTCTCAGTTCTGACTTTGGCAAGTACTGGGGGGAAAGGATAACTTCAATGGTGGAGAATTTCCATCAATTTGGGCTCTGTTACAGGATCATAGAAGTAATAATGCTGAAGACAGGTTAGCTCGGTTTCAAACTTTGATAGTGATTACGGAACAGCAAGCACTTGCTTTTTTCATTCTTTCCCGGTTGAGTGGCTGAGCAGTGTGCAGTATTCATGTACACTCAGGTGATTCCGAATTTAATTTTGTCCCTAATATACATAATTAACAATTAATACCGATGCTTCACAATTCATTTAAGCATACAGCAGCCCTCTGTTTTTCACAGTGGCAGTTGTGTTCCAACTCAGTTGGGACCCTCCCTAAATCTATCCTCTAATAGCTTGCTTAATTTTATTTTTGTATTCCACAGTCCTTGATAACAGCAAACTAATTTCTGTAACTCTGTTTGATGAAAATGTGCTGATGGAACTCATATTTCACTTCATTGACTATAATGAGCTATTTCATCAAACTGTCCATGTGACACTATTATAGAGAAAATGATAAATTTACTAATTTATTCACTAGAAATTCCATTGGAAATTTAAAAAAAAAAAAAAAAAGAAGAAAAGAAAAGAGCCATGAAGTGAGTTACATTAGACTTCCACCAAATGATATGTCAGGGTCTACATGAAACAAAAGCACTGACTACTGCTAGACTTAATGGAGTGTAAACATTAAGTATGTGTTGATTAATCACTAGGTTGGCTGAAACTCAGCAGAACGAAAACATGCACCACAATTCAGATTTTCCCTTGTAAATATTTTCAAGCTTTACCTACCCATCACACGTGGCACTGCTACCATCACAAATCAGAGTTTCATTCATACCCTTCCTCCCTATCTGTGGGACCTCTTACCCATGTTGGGCACACAGATTTGGGTACCTTCAGCAGCTGACAACCAAGATTTGTGGCAAAGAAATGATTCCTTCAAAAATCATTTTTCCGAAGATTATTTGCACTTACCTCTTTTAAAAAGGAGGTATCTGCAACTACACTGTTGTGTAGGATGAATCAGGATTTTGGGAGAACAGTAGGGAGCATGTAATTAGACTATTCATCTCACGTTAATATTAGGCCTGGAAATAGAGACAGTATCACACAGCCTGCCTGGCTTATTTTAATGAGATGCCCTCCACCTGCTATTACAGTTACGATCCTTGTATTTGATTGCTCTGCCACAGACCATCCTGAAAGCCCAGCATCAGCCTGGAGAGCACACCAAGGGGAAAAGCACAAAACCAGCCGGGGACAATTACTGACATTCTCCCTCCCTTCCCATTTTGCCCCTATGCAGGGGCTCTCTTCACCTGTACTCAAAACTGTAGCACACCCCACCTGCAACACTCACTTCCTGCACTTGTTTGTTGTGGAAAGGGATTTTGCAGGAGGTTCAAAAGTAATTTTAAAAAACACATGATTTTAATTACCTTCAAAGGAGTCTAAAAGCAATAACAAAGTTGGAAATAATATTTCATATCATGGAAAATTAACTTATTGGGCCTTTCTGGTCCACATAGTTTAGGGGAAGTCATTTTGCATAGGGAAGTGTGGTGGGGTTTTGTTGGTTTGGTTTTTCTAAATCTGCTTAACTAAGATTGTTGCTTTCAAGAACTGCTTTCTTTGCTAGTCTAGTCTGCTTGAAGGAGAAGTGTGGAAGACTAAAATCCAAAACATACGATTGCATAAAGAGTCCAAACGACTATTTGCATGGCGTATCTTGTATTCACTTAAGGAGGCACCATTCATACATAAATAAAAAACTACCACAGGGAGACAGCAAGAGAGCTTGTCTTTTTCCTCAGAACCTGCACATTTTAAGACCTCCCACTCCCTGATCAAAGCTGGTGAGGGCCTGCTGAAGGCAGTGGCTGGGGAGCAATCACCTTGCTGCTGCACAAGGGATCTCTTCTTAGGGAATGTTACAAGTAAAAACTGCTCAATTCGCACAGTTTAAGTCAAACCACAAATGAAGCAATCCAATGATTTAATAATGATGTAATTAACTGGATATCAGTAAACTATATATTCAGGATCAGTATCAGGGATACAACGCATAAACAACAATATTAGAAGTTTCTAAAATGTTAATAAATACCCAAAAATTTCTAAGCACATTGTAACTAATCCCAAGAGTTATACCCCCCTGCCATTCACAGTTACATGCACACACCACCCTCTCACAGGGCTCGAAGGCAATGAGCCCTCATCACTCTCTTCTGGGAGTGCAGATTCCCCTACTCGCACCCACATCTTGCTGGAAATGTGGGTGCTCTTGCTTTGTGTGTACCCATTGTGCCCTCTACGATCCCCACGTGGCTGAGAAAGCACCCCACAAGTTCACATACACGGGTCCTTACTTTTTGCACCCTGTCCTGCGAGTGCGGTGGCTGGACCCTCGTCACTCTGGCCCTAACGGAGGATGCTCTGTTAGGTCTAGGCAGAGGTCGTCATGCCAGGGGGTAACTTGTGGCAGGATCAAAATAGGTTTTGACTGCTGCTCTGTTCCCACTTCTCTCTCCCTTCCTGTCACAAATTTACATGCTGCTTTTATACTTCTTCTCAAGCTGACTCATCCCTTTCTTTCAAAAGTTTCTTGGTTAGAGGGAGGGCCATGTGGGTACCCCAATAAGGTTATACCAACAGGTCCAAGTGGGGAAGAAGGCAGTGAAGAAGCTCTTCCAGACAGGAAGGATTTATCAGCTCGGGCATATTTCTACTCTCATGCATTTCAACAGCATCCAGTCAGAAGGAGCTCACACTCCACCAGTGCAAAGTACAGAGCAAGCTCCCCATTGGCAGCAGCTGACCAAGAAGGTGGGGGCTTACATTGCTACCAAGCTGTCTGATGGATTGCACTCTCCCTGCTTGGTCCAGGCCTCTGGGGAAGTGCCATTTAACCTCCCACTCTGGCTCCAACTTTAATTAGTCCTTGAATTGCCATAACATTCAGACATATGAATAATCAGCACCCTGTTGTGCTAAGGTAGCTAGTCCTTAGGAATATAACCTCTATAGATCCTCTAGAAGTACAAACTTTGCTTTAAAAGTAGGTAAACATTGAGGAATGGAAGCTGCTCTCTTTTTATGAGAGCAAGTATGCCACTCTCTAATTAAGATATATAATTATATATGACCTGAGCACATCAAGTGCTATCAGAGTCTTCCTAAGAGATTTCTGTGTAATAGGCCAATTAGTAGTCCCTCGATCCCTATCCTGGAATTTGAAAACAGTGAGAAGATCCAAGAAAGATCTATTTTGATGCTATTAATAAAACAGACCACATACTCATCTTCATGCACGATCATCAGTAACCACTATGTTGATGATACTTGTACAATATCTGTCTGAGGAGAAACATTCCGTTTTGGCAGGTTTTTCATAAAGCATAATTACATGAATTAAACTCTTCCTGGTAAACCTGCAGGCTCCAGAACACCACTGTATGGTCAATTTACATATCTTTGTTCCCATCCCATTTTAGTCTTTTTTCTATTATATGGATTGATGTAGCAACCATCTATAAAGATGAATACAGTCCTGGCAT
>KL288284.1:0-23678 GCA_000699545.1 Podiceps cristatus | reverse complement strand
GGGGGGGGGAGGGGGAGGGGAAATCCAACAGTTTCCTCTGTCATGTAAAGGAATCCCTACCTTCAGCTCAGGCCAGAGTGCCTGATAGCAGTTTGTCTGCAGAGCATGGAGGCAACTAGGAGAAGCAAGTGGCTTCTGAAAGTCACTTTTGTTCTCTCTGCTGTGGCATGGGAGCAGAAGACACAAACTAATGGAGAGATTAAAGACACTTTGGTCCTCTTCACCAAAGACCTGAGTCTGGAGGCTGTTACTGTAAAATGTTATTGTAGAGGTTTTTTTCCTAGTGGAGCCACAGTCCTAATAGAGTGGGAACACAGCATAAGTCTCCCAGCTCAATACAATCAGTATTAAATATTTGATCAAGTCTATTAAAATGTGTACCGGTGCAAGTCTTCAAGGAAAACAAGAGCAAAAGTCATTAACAGAAAAGACTTATAAAACAGTTTTCGGAACCTGACTCTGTAAGCAGAGTAACCAAGCCCCAGAGGCGGAAGAGTAGCCAAGCCTTTCCTCTTTCCCAGTCTCCTTACACATGTTCCAACTCATATTCAGCCTTACAGCACGACTGGTATCACCCATCTATACCAATATGAAATCACCTATTTGTCACAGTCTCAGACTATGCTCTGCCCACAGTTTCTCAAGCATCAACCATGGGCATTACCACAATGACTCTAATTTATGTCCTGTTTCTTGCAACAGCGAGGAGAGTGATCCCAGAATCACTTTGTGGAGCAATGGACTACTAATACAAGTAAAAATTGATCAAAGAAAAGTTCACATTAAAAACAAAACTGCCCAGCTAGTCAATCAGCCATCTAAAACATGCTCTTTTAATTATGGTAAGTATATAAGACACTTGAAATTGAAGGACTATATAAACCAGAGTCATATAGAAGTGCAGAATTATTAACAAATCTCATGACGAAAACTACATATAGATTTTGAATTGCCAAGCTGTTGCTAGTGGAACTGAAACAGACATTCTTCAACTGAAGTGTCCTAATATCGTACTGAATAAATACAAAGTGTACTTAGGAAAGAAGTGACCAGACAGAACAGGGTTTAAGAATCACCAGAGTACAGTTCAGCTCCAGGGAAATTACCAGCATTCAAGTCTATACTGAAATATCTTCTTTGACATCAATTAGAATACCGTTTACACAGCACAGAAATTATTTCAAGTTACGAATCATCATAAACCACGTTCTTTCTATGAGGTTGTGAATTCTACAAACAGTAAGATCTGCCTATTTCTGGAAGCATGTGATTCAGCTGGATTTTCAAAATTAAGCTCCAGTTTCTAACATGATGCCATGATCTCCCGGCCAGCAACCTTAAGAATAAAACATGCTTATGCACTGCTACTATTGGGCTCTTGCTTTGAGTTGGCACAAACCATTCATTGGGTAGTTCAGACAAAGTTCGCAAGCCTAACCAAACAGGCTGTTCAATGAGCTCAGAAGAAACTCTTGTTGACATGGTAGCCCACATGCCAGTATAACTTATTTCAGTCCTGTTTGCATAGACAAGATCAAAACACTCATTACGGTGCTTGGAAGCCAACTACAACTTTCATGTTTGATATCTGTGTGGAAAATATGAACAAAGTTTTAAGAATGTTCATTAAAATGCCAAGTTTTCTTTCAGAACAGAGAGGGGAATACTTAAGCACTGTTTTGGACATTTAATCTGAGTGATATTAACTACTTTAACAACTTCTAGGCCTCAGAAAGTATAAAAATTAACAGTATTTAATAAAAGCACAATTTCTCTGGAAATTTCTATCTTGACGATATAACCTTAAAAACACATGAGTTTCTAACGGGGTTCAGGTGACACTTTACTGGTACAGAAGGCAATTTCTTGCACTGCATCATTATTCAGTGATGGGCATTTAACAACCTGGCTAATCTGAACTGCATTAATAAAGCACTAAAAACTTTTAAGGAAGAAAGTAGGTGTTAAAATTTCTTTGATACATTGTATTCATTTAAAGACAATTCATTTAAAAGTTGCAGTTGTTCTTGATGGGCATATAAAAAGGTTTGTTATATAGGGATTTTTCTCATTATTCACTTTCAGAGTTCATTTACCCTTGATTCATTTATTAATTCAAGCAGGTTTCACTGTTTTTAGAAAAGGAAAAAACACACCATTTCATATACTTTGGCACATTTATGGTGGAAAGAAAAAGACAGGATATAGAAGAACAACTTATAACCCAAAAAGAACAATATACTTCACCTATATTGCTCATTTCTCAGTCTCCTCTAACTTTTCTATCCTGTAACCATGATAGAACTAAGAGCTGAACCCAGATGGCTTCAGAAGAGAGAGCCTCTACTCCATTCAGGGGCACGGTGAACTCTCATAACTGACCCTAACTATTCCAGTAATAATTATGTTCCAGTAGACCATGAACAGTTCTCAATGAATCTGTTCATTAACTGAAACTCAGGGAGATTTTTTTGCAGTGCAAATCAGCAAGACTTTTCCTTTATTTCCTGTACAAACAAGCAAACTGGTATGCAAAATTAACTGCTGTTAAAGAAGAAAGAACTAAGCAAGGCTCTGAATACTTATCAGCTAAAGAAAGGAAGAAGCAGTAGGGAACAGCAAGCAACAAAAATTGTCTGAGTTACAACTGGTTGCCTTACCTACACCTAGAGAAATACTACAAAATGTTAGGGAGGTTTTCTGGACTAGATCCTTAAAGTCTAGATGCTTAGACCCACAGACAGCATCATATAATTTCTTTTATTTTTTTTAGACATAAGGAGCTCCACTTCAAGACACCTGCAGAGTTCTGTTTGCCTCACTGTTGTAAGCACTCTGTCCTAAAACCTGCTCATAGCAACAGTTAGAAGCCTTTTTAAAGTCTAAGCTTACTTTTCCTTCTGGTCAGATTTTACTCATTTGCCTTTATATTAAGGTTAGGACTTACCAGGCTTTTTCCTTTTTGTTTTCTTTTCTTTTTTTTTTTTTTTTTTTCCTCTGTGGCATATCTGGACTCAGAAGCTTTGCCTCCACCTCCTGTTTGTTCTACTAAACTAAAAAAAAAGGTTCTCTAAGATACGGAAGTCATTATCTTGGCAACAGCTGACCACAAACCGAATAACGGCATCAAGGAGGTATTACAGCTGAGGCAATTAGCCCTGCTGAGAAACACTGCTCATTAGCCCAGGAATTCAGTTAAAACACCCATGCCGCCTGAGACAGGCTCTGATCATTGGCAAAGCAGGCAGTTACCAAGAGCTGCAAAACAGGCATGGTCTTCCACCTACTTTGTTTATGCCAAGCACCTGGAAAACCAAGCTGACTACTTTTTCTGAGGGAAAGGTTGGGATATGTGGACTATTGCTTGGGCCAGCAAGTTAAAGCAGCATGGCTGTTCCTCTGCCTTTCCCTCCTCTAGTTGGCATTTCTATAGCAAAAGCAACTTAGCCTTATGCTCAGCCTTCAAGTGACAAAATAAATTCAGTCTATGACAATGAACCAGCACTGGCATTGTCTTTGGGATCAGGACCACTCTGCACACTGCTGCGATGGACCATGTTGTTCTGTCTGGTTTTGGGAACTGCCGACATGTCCCTAGTTTCCTTTTGTATGACATACTTTCCACAGAACATGGCAAAAATCTGACTTGGGTAACTGATCCAGCAGGAAAACCATCACATCTCTGTGAAACTGTACAAAGGACAGAACAGGAGCAAACTGGGTGAATACTTAGATACTCACTCAACACAAGGATAGGGTATGCTAAATATCCTCAACTGAAGTGTCTTTTCACAAGTGTAAAGATGAAAATAGAAGACAAACCAGATAAGCCAAGATACTTTTTAAAATCTGAGGTACTGCTGTATTAGACTGTCTACTGTTTCAAGGCAGAGTTGCATGACTGTATTCTGTCCAGAAATGAAACTCATAGGGTCTTACTTGCTTTTACTGGTTGTAATTTTCTGTTTGTAGCCTACTATGTGTTGGGACAAAAGGCAAAAGACGACATGAGCAGTGGTTAGTTTTTCATCATTGTTACTTTTTTTGGTAGGGATTCTCGGAGGGTTTCTTCCCCCAATTACAACTATTGCTTTGAGAAGATAGTCAAATAATGATCCCCTTAACCATGGCATAAATCTTGTTAGGCTATATTTTACTATTAGCATTTGGCCTTCCTATGCAATTACAGTTCATCAAGCATAAACAGTATTTGTCAGTCTATTAATTTTCCACTGGAATCATCCATTATTGCTCATTCGAGTGTGCAGTCCAAGCTTCTCCAGGATCCAGCTGGTAGTGACTACTGTCATTAAAGAGGAATTCCAGCCCCTGCTAGGTTCTCCCCTTCATCAGTGGCTCCTAACTTTCTCATGCAAAATCTATCGAGCCAAAAATGTTTGCAACTGTTCTGAGCCCAGTGCTGAATTATTTTCAAAAGCATGAGTAAAATCAATTCAGTCACTTGAGTTAAGCCAGCATGAAAAATAAACTGTGCTTTCACCATATGTCCTGATTGAAATTTTCAAGCATGGAAATCTTAAAAATGGCTAATTCTCCACACGTCAGTCCAGGTTGTTTTATAAATCCTCACAGAGGAAGGAAAAATTATTCATGGCTAATGAAAAATAGTTTGGTAATTGTAAAATTATATGCATTTAAAGTCACACATTTGTTTAAATTTTCCCTGAAATAAGGGATGAGTTAATGCTGCTCAAGTTTAGAGCTAATCAATTACCAGTAATAGAATCATAAAATCACAAAATCATTTAGGTTAGAAAAGACCTTTAAGATCATCAAGTCCAACCGTTCACCTGGCACTGCCAAGTCCACCACTAAACCATGTCCCTAAGTGCCCCATCTACCCGTCTTTTAAATACCTCCAGGGATGGTGACTCCACCGCTTCCCTGGGCAGCCTGTTCCAGTGCCTGACAACCCTTACAGTAAAGAAATGTTTTCTAATACTCAATCTAAACCTTCCCTGGCACAACTTGAGGCCATTTCCTCTTGTTCTATCACTTGTTACTTGTGAGAAGAGACCCACACCCACCTTGCTACAACCTCCTTTCAGGCAGTTATAGAGAGAGATGAGGTCTCCCCTCAGCCTCCTTTTCTCCAGGCTGAACAACCCCAGCTCCCTCAGCTGCTCTTCCCAGGACTTGTGCTCCAGACCCTTCCCCAGCCTTGTTGCCCTTCTCTGGACATGCTCCAGCACCTCAATGACTTTCTTGCAGTGAGAGGCCCAAAACTGAACACAGGACTCAAGGTGCGGCCTCACCCGTGCCAAGTACAGGGAGACGATCATCTCACTGATGGCCACACTATTTCTGATACAAGCCAGGATGCTGTTGGCCTTCTCAGCCACCTGGGCACACTGCTGGCTCATATTCAGCCGGCTGTCGACCAACACCCCCAAATCCTTTTCTGCAGGGCTGCTTAGTGAAGTCTGGTTTAGCATAAGATTAAAGTGTGTCTGCATCACATTTTAGAGTACTTTTTCTTAAAACAAAACAAAAAAACCCCAAACAAACAAAAACAAAAAAAAAATCCCAACACTCAGCAATAAATAACACTGGCACAACATTAATGAATCAAGATCTATTACTCTAAGATATGCTCAGAAATATGTTCCTCCTGCAGTATCAACTCTACCTTATTCAACAGATTCAGTACTTACACTCACTTCCCTGCACTGTGTGAATCTTGATCTACCATTTTTTTCTGTTATTTAAATTGTTATCTTGCCTACAATATACAGAAAGAATACAGTGGCCAAAACAATAAAATGATGTTACTGACCATGTATCAGGGGTAGGGGTAGCCCTTGTCTTAATGGGGAGGGAGGAAGAAGGGCCGAGTAGTCAACAGGACTGTATTATCTACAAGTCAGGGTACACCAAGCTTGTGAATCACTGATTATGGAGAAAAGGGGAGGAAGCTTTGAGTTTTTGGACCCCTCCCCAGTAAATTGGTATATGCTGATACAATGCAGGAGCCAAAAATTCCTTGGGACTCCATAGAATCAAATGGAAGGAGGTAAATCCTGCTTTACAAGCTTTCATCTTTGAAGATAATTGAGGGCAAGGAAAAGTGAGATGTAAGTGGATCATTAAACGTGTGACAGTGCTTCTCCTCCTGGATGTATTTTATTTGAAGGCTGGGGAGGTCAAGTGAGGAGTGATGGCAAGTATAGTGTTAAAACAGTCAAAGATGTATAAAAAAGAAAGTAGGGTAAAAATATTTAGATGAAACAAATGAAAAGAGCTATGGTGCAGAGTATATGAGAAGTTTAAAAGATCTACAATCCTTTAAGGAAATACCACTACCTAAAATGCAAATCAGTGGAGAATATTGAACAAAGGCCACTTTTCTCTCCCAAATTCCTAACTGATATCTCTGCTGAAAGCTTGATCCATCTAGAATTAGAAGGAGCAAAAAAATCATAAAAATGAAATAAAGATCTCAGAATTTGGCCTCTAGTATTTTCACCTGACCTATTTTTCACATTGTCACTAGCAAGCTACAGCTTTACATGAGAAGGGTAAAGCACCTGCGTGGTAGTAGTCAATAGTGTTCTCATTAAGAGTAACTAATGTTCTTACTATTGTTTGAAACACTTTATTTGCCATAGCAGCAAGGTCAAAGACTTGCAGAGGTAAATTAATTGTAGCAGTGTTTGTCCTAGTTGAAAACACCTGCAGCTAGTCCTGAGACCTGATGGTCAATGTCACTAACCTCATCTGGGAAGCTATGATATGAAAGGTAATGATCTTGCCAAAGAAATAATCATGTTGCTTTTAAAGATAAAAGAAAAACAAAACAAAGGAAAAAAAATCACCCTAGAATAATATTTTAGCATAAGTAGTAACATTTAAATATCTATTAAGTCACTATAGCATCATGGGATCAGTACCTCCAGTGGTGCATTATCACCTACATTTATTCCTTTATATTTCCTATATTTATTGGAGTTGTATGTGTTCAACTGCACTAAAGATCCAAGTGTTTCACAGCGCTATGTTTACATTGCGTGCAACGGTCAGTGACCTTTCCACACAGGTCCGTTGACAGGTCCATTGAATCTGACTACAGCATAGGCTCTCTCCCCCTAACAGTGTCCAAATGCTTTTGCAACAATCCAAGTACAATTGGTCTGGGTTGCGATTTGAGTCTGTATGCTACAGAGCTAATACCTTGTTGTTAGTCAATCATGAAATGTTTCTCAATGAGAAAATGCTTGCTGCTTCAGGCTATGTTTCAGACAATTTAAAGTCAGATCCACTATTAGGTTTTTATGGTATTATAGTTTTACACTTTTCCTGAAAGTTCTTAATACCAATATAAATAAATGAGAGATTCATATTTTTAACCGTTTTGATATTTTTGCATAATTTTGAAGTCATCATGTCAAGTAACTACTTCCTGTGAAAATCAATGCCAAAAAAAATTTTCATCTTGTTAATGCTGTGAACAGATGCCCATAATGGTGAATCCTTCTAACCCTAGCAGAGCAGACATTACTGGACAGAAGATCCATCTGCTATGTGAGAAACTAGGGGTAGGACATCTGACATGTATCTTCTTTATGTGACTTGGTTTAGCAGGGATTCTCTGATTTGCACAGGATTTTGCATCAACGCGCAGCAGCTGCCTCTCTTAAATTTAAGTGGTTTTGTTATGGCCCTGTTCTTCTCTCAGTAATTGCTTAATGGCTAGTACACTCGAAACAGTGTGGAAGAGAGCAGGACCTAATTTTCCTTTACCTCAGCGGATTAAAACTTACTTTGCCAGGAAACTTTATCACTTGGCTGTAAGTTAAGGGGAAAGGAGATGTTCTGCACAACCTTGGTGTGGTTGTGCCACTGCACAGCCAAGAGAACAAAGATTCCTTGGGAGGCAATGTTCCAGCAAGACCGTTGCTGCAGGTTAAAGCTTCTCGCTTAGTTTGCACAGTCAATTAGCCAGATTGCCAGTTCCCATATCCAGAATAAAGTCACTTTTTAAAAATCACCTTTACTTCCCCACTGTGACTTTTACAGGCTGGCAACCAGCAGGCTTCCAGAACGGGCGAAAGCTGGCCCCACTGCTGCACTGGTGCGTCACCCAGCAGCGTATGGATCCCAATTCTGGAGTAAGGACATAGTCATCGTGTGGCCATGTAGCACCCATGCCTCATAACCTGGTGTAGCAAACCTCCTGGAATGTGACAGGACTGGTTTAGCTGAAATGCAATTCATGAATCTAAATGGCATTTTAATTTGGGGAGCTATAAATTCTGGGTGAATATCTAGATACTCACTCAACACAAGGATAGGGTATTCTAAATATCCTCACTGAGGTGTCTTTTCTCAAGTGTAAAGATGAAAATAGAAAACAAACATAGGGCCCTGAAGATCCTCAGTTAAACATCCATTTCCATGTGTTATCCTTTCAGTTAATTCAGTCCTTAACTCCAACAACTACAACTCAGTGCCAGATCTACGAAGCAGTGCTGTCATCTTACAAACGCTTCTGTATGTCCTGAGAACAGAGCATATACTGTGCACCCAGATACCTTATGTTTAGTAAATAATTTGTGTTTAACATTAAACCTCCTTGTGCTTCTGACACAGTTGCCTAGTTGCAAATGCAATGTCAGGTATTTTTATCTTGTGCAAGACTATGCTTCCATGAGCAATTATAATCTAATTAAAGTCATTAATGTTTATGCCCTAGGGAAACATTCAGTTATTTGTAGGCATCTGAGTTTCCTTGTTGTAATTTATGCTTTATTGAGCACTTCTAAATATCCACAAGTTATTTCACTGCCACCCCAAAGCAGTGCCAACCTGTAGCCTATGGCACTGTTTTCAGTACTTCTAGTTAGAGTTAAATTGAATAAAAATGACTAATATATCTATTAAAGTTTCAGAACTGGAGCTACAGCTTTTGAAGCCAGATTTTATAAAGTTTTCCCTTATACTAAAGGATGTTCAAGCTTTTCATACCAAATCATACCATAAATCATTCAGAGTTCAGAATTCTCTACGCCTTTCAAATGCAAGCAGATATCTAGGAGTGTCTGAAAGAATACAGTGCCGATTTCAAAACCAAGAGCCCTACTATAATGCCGTATAAAAATTATTTTGGAGCCTGGAAGAGCACGCAGCAAAGTATGAGTGAGGTAAAGATTTTAAGATAGCATTGCAAAATACCCTGTTATTTACAAACTATATAGCCAATCTTTTCATCACTAAATGAATAATATTTTGTAAAGCACTAAGGTTTTCTTTTCGAAGTTCTGCTAGGACTTGATCCATAGACATTAAAGCCAGTATAAAGGATCCCACTGATTTGGGTAAGCTCTGGAGCAAAATTCCCTGTCTCTCAGAGCCAGTACACTCAGGCCATGAGGCAAAAGAAGGAAGGGTGCCGTCATTACCAGAGGATGTCTCTAATAGCTTCCCGGGTTCCCAGATTAGGACCTTTCCTACTTGGAAGTGAGAATGTTTGGGTGCAAGGTGAAACAGCCAGTGAAAGAGCGCATGACTTCATTTCAAGCAATCTAACTCAATTACTGCAGAGGGTGCGGGAAGTGATCTGTGCGTGTCATTGCTGTCAGTCCGAGGGAGGATCATTGCTGATGGCCTGTGACAAGCGAAACATTTTCCCAGCTGTGTCTATACTAGCTTATCACCAAAAATGTCCCCCATCACTGCAGAGAACAAGGTATTTCAACTACGGCTATGAAAGAAGTATTTTCTCACCCAATGTAATTCCAGATTTCAAACATTTTTCACTCTGTGTTGATGTGAACCCAAAACTTCTTGAAGGTTTCCACAAAGAGAAAGCATGCGTTCCCTGGCACTCCCAGATCGACTTCCACATGTTGTACAACCTGGTCTAAACAAGGGATGTAAGGCTAAGCCTTTTTCTATATATCATGAGCATCAGGCTGTCTTGGAATGGATTTTATTCTCTGCCACTAGAGCTGTTATCTATCTATCTGTCTATCTATCTATCTATCTATCTATATGCTATAATCACTCAAAACATTTTACTGCAGCCATAAAACTTTTTACTGCAGCCAAAACATTTTACTACAGCCAGGACTTGATCCCAGCAGAGTTTACAACCTTGATTGTTGTGGTTTTGGACTACATCTACTTGTCCATCTTTATTGTTCTTCAGCGTGGGGTCAAGATAGCAGTCCCAAACTAAGCTAAATATACTTCAGTTTGACAACTAGTCATTTTATGACAAAAGCAATTTCAGTAAAATATTCCTAACCAGTGGCAGTAATGCTTCTTTTGGAACAGGTTCTAAATAGCAATCAGCATGGCCAGGCTGACCTTGTCTGAAATCTGCTCAGAATATATTTAATTAACAGGACTAGAAAGCTAGAAAACAGCCTGGCATGGCCTGTATTCTCCACAGACTTTTTTTTTTTTTTTTTTTTAGCTCTTTAGTAGGGGTATGATGCCCATATAGTACAGTCCCGTGATCAGGGCAGCAATTAATTGTGTCATTAACATGAAATGAGTGGGAGTTAAGCATGTATTGTTACATACAAGTTGTCCTAAGTATGGATTAAGAAATTATTGTTCCTTGGGAATTATTCCTATTAGGCATGAAATTAAGAAATGCAAGCAGACGTTCTATGGGGCTTTAGTCTCAATAGTGCAAATATAAATTTATTTGCAATGATTTTAAAACTGACTTAAGATTATATATACAGAAATAGCCTTCTTTCTACATGCTGTACCATTCACCATCCTAGGAAAAAAAAGCAAAAGCTAAAGTATTTTTTTCTGTCTTTTCAAACTAGGAACACAGCAAGCAATTCTGAACAGCTGACTTGCTAGTATTACTCAGCAAAAGTGCTCATCAACATTTAAGCAGGCAAAACCAGTATATGTTAGGTTCCTTCAGCATACCTTGTTTAGTGTGTGTGTGTCAGGACACCATAAATTTAAAGATTATGTTAAGAAGGTTTAATTATCTGCTACTTCCATCACATATCTCCAGCTTGCACTTTACTGTCCAAGCTATTAACTGAAAATTTGGAATACAACTATAGATGAAAATGGATTTATTTGATTAATGTGTGTGTACAAGTGTGGGTTCTCTTGTGAACTATTCAAGTGTTGAGTTTAATTGAGCTACAGCTGGTGCTGACTGTTTTCAGAGAGTAGGGATTTACTGACTGATTGACTGTCTCTCCCTTTTAACCTGGATGAAGATGTGTTCAGTAAGAAGTGAAATTTCCTGATGATACAAAACCACAGGGAGAATAGTAAAAAACAGAAGAGCAATAAACTGAATAGAAATAAGAGCACATAAAATCAAGTAGCTTATACAAAAGGAAGAAAGCTATATAGATCAGTTAGAAAATGCACTAAATCAGGGATTTTATTTGTAAATCTCCAATTCAATCAGGGCAGTGGGGAACACACCAAATAAGAGCTACTATTCCAATGACAATGCAAATCTCCTTTGGAGAGGCAGAATAAATTAAATTAATGAACTTTTAAAACCCTTCAGCTGAGAACTTCTCTCCCTTGATTCTAGAGTTAGATACAGCTGTTCAAATGGTATCACAGAGGGAAAGCAGAAAATGATAAAAAGAAACAAACTAAAATATTGTCTCCCCTGCTTGTGCAGGTCCAACCTGAGATAAGTACTGCTTATCCTGAGAAAAAGGGATGAAACCAAATGCAAATTGCCAGGCTGCCAACAAAAGTATAAAAAAGCAATAGAGCCATCCAGTTAGAAACAAACAAACAAAAAACCCACAAAAAAATCCCCCAAACCTCCACAGACTTCATTATCTGGAAAAGCATTGCAAAACTTAACCCTTTTCATCATTTTGGCTGAACAGAAGTTGTGGATTGATCATCTAGAAAGAAGCCACCACAGGGGCTCTTTCCAGCTATTCTGGGTATGCAAAACCAGTGCTCCCAGTTCATCCTGCCCCTACTCCATCTTCCAGCATTAACAGAGCCCATCCTGCCCTTCACTAGGTGGGAAAGTCACTTCTGTAATTCAGGTATTTTCTTCTGTTTGAGCTTTGCTCTTTTTCACCAGTAATTTCATTGCTGTCTTTCCATAAAGTGTGATCTGTTCTTTACATGCAGGTTTAATATACCGTTTTTTTTTTTCCTTCTCTTGTAGGGGGCTAATATTGTAGTTTTTAATTCTGCATAAGTCTTGTTGCTGCCCACAGTTATAAATTAAGATGTTCTAGAAACATGGTTTGTTTTCATCATGTTTCACTAGAAAAGAATGTGTTTTATGCAGGAAATAATTGAGGAAATTTAATTATTTAGAAAATCTTAGTAGTTTTGCATAACGTCCCTAACATGATTTTGTATGTAAAATCTAGGAAGCTGTAACACCAGAATTTCCTGATCCTTCTCGCTTTTTCATACTAGGATAGAAAGAGTTACAAGAAGACTCTGTGCTGGGTTTGCCAGTATCTCAAGGGCTTGGAAATCTCAACTGTCATCTGACTCAGTGGGTCATGGAAGAAGATGCACTTCTAAATACACATGAGAGAGCTGTGAGTGAAGATGTATAAAGTGTGGGACTGTGATGCCATTATGTTGCCAGGAATTTTGTCTTCTAACTTGTTTTTTAAAGCACAGACCTTTCTACCTGGTTAAACTCCACTCCTCCACTGTTGTGGTTTCTCTCCTATTCTATAATCCCCATTGCCAGATCTATCTGTCAACAGCTGGCTGACTGGGATAACCAGCTTCTTCTGGCATATGGAGTCACCAACCAGGAAACAGCCATGTGCTCAATATATATTGTGAAATAAAATATGGAGCTGGAGCTCAAATGACAGGGTCTATCTCCAGTAAGAGAGATCTGGCAAGTCTAAAGAATATACTGAAAGTGTAAGACTTTATTCATATGCTAGTCAGAACAACTCCTCAAAAGCATCTATCCTTACCCCTCTGTCTTGAAGGAATTCAATGCAAACACACATTACATAATGGGAAGGGAAAAAAAACCCAAAAACCCACAACAAAAATGCCCACATTTCCAGTAGTAACCTCTGGTGTCTGAGTATCATGATGCCCTAAATTCCCCACGTTCTTTGTTACAGTCTGCACAGTAAATATGACATGGAATAAGTAGGTACTTCTGCTGTTGACACTTCCTTAAATAGTGTCCCATACATGTGGATAGAAAAGAAACAAAAGAAAAGTTGCTGAGAGTTCTCTATACTCAGCAGTGTACAGAGAAGGTATTTACAGTTTGGTATCCTATCCTTTTTTTTCCTTCTAAGAATGCACTTTTCTCTATACCAGAAATAAATCAGGTGCCCTTCTTATGAAGAATAGTTAAAAGAGAGATACAAAAATGAAATAAATTTAAAGTATTAGCAGTAAAATTAAAAAAAAAAATAAAAAATAAATCAGTGTATAAACTGTTAATAAGCTGAGAATTAACAACCTGGATTTCTTTAAATTGTACCAAGAGTGACAGCTATCGCTTCATCCTCGCAGGTTTGCATGTACATTACCAAATACACCTCCACTGTATTCCCATTTTATTCCAGTAAAAGGAGATAGCCTTTGCTTCAGCCAGCAAGTCCTTCTCCTGGGCTAGAGTAATTAAAAGAAAAGCTATAAAACTTCTAATTCCTCCAAGGATTTATTGAAATCCCACATTTTTTTAATTATCTCTCTCCAACGTACTATTTATAAATCCTGCCTTTGAGACCTTTTATGCAACCTATTTGTAAAGCACATTCAATTTGCAGAGTAATCTGGCTCCACCAAGTGACGATTGCTGCGATTGCTAGTTTACACCTGGTCCTAGGAGAACACAAATGGGTACTAAACATTAAACTAATTTGGTAACATTGGGATTTTGTTGGAGAGTTGTGAACTTCAGTAATTTATACATTTTAAATAGAATACTTTGTTGTAGTGTAGATGGTAAGTGAAAACACTGAGGCATCGTAAGGAACTTACTTGTTCCACTTCTCCTGGATGATGCTGAAATTTTGTCTTACAAAAGTACCTATACTATTAGTAACTCCAACAATAATACCTAAGAGAATAGTTGTAGTAGGGTAGAAGGGAGGCAGGAGAGCAAATTATTTCCCCCACATTCATGACACAGCTTCCAGATGCTGTGGAGGTAGATAACTAGAGAAAGTCTGCTGGAGCATGAGGAATGTGTGCGAATGAACTTACTACGCCGTCTTTAATATAAGGTCTGAAAGAACATGCTTTGGAAGGCTCAAAACAAAGTGGATTAATATCACAGGTGTAAGGGAGGCTACTCTAGTATGTTTTCTGCTATACTATTTTCTAATGACAGCATATTCTGAAAAGAAAGTTTTTAAAGCACTCCGGAGTCAGGAGGCTGAAGGCCAAGGAGATACCATGCAACGCCAGACAGTGGAACTGAGATTGCTTTGGATGCTGCCTGCATCAGCTTTGTGAACCCACTCAAAGATCCTGGGCTTAGCTTTTGCAAGCTCACAGGAGCATGGAAAAGTAGATCTGATGAAACTTGAAACCACCATGAGGCAGTTGGCATGTTTTAAATGTCACTGTTAGTTGGCTATAAATTTTACCATAAATGGTAGGACTTCCTCTATCACCACTATTACTTACAGGTTTGTTATTTTTGTGAGGAAGACCATGGAAAGGCTAAGCAAGCTGTCTTTTGTTAGCTCAGAGTTCTACTTCATTTAATTATAAGCAGAGAAACCAACAAAATGGGTCAGCAGCTATTGGAAAGTATCATAAACCCGTGCACACAGATATGCACGTGTGCACACACACACGGGGCATACAGACTGCTAGGAATTAAGTTAATGTCTTTGGCATTATAGTTCTCTCTGCCATTGTCCCTAGCTATAGCAGAGTATATG
The DNA here is from genome assembly GCA_000699545.1 of Podiceps cristatus. Classification (NCBI taxonomy): domain Eukaryota; kingdom Metazoa; phylum Chordata; class Aves; order Podicipediformes; family Podicipedidae; genus Podiceps; species Podiceps cristatus. The sequence goes on along the minus strand of KL288284.1, from coordinate 8,802 downwards.
GGCTATACAATAACACCGACAGTATTTGTTTTACTTATGTGTTCTCAGTTAGACGTTCTGTTTCTTTGAAAAGACTGGAAGAGGAGGAAGCCGCTCAAGACAATGGGAGATAACTCAGCATGCTGATGGGAGACTACATCAGAGGGAGCACAAGAAGGAACAGACAGGAGATGCACAACAAAGAGCACCCTGGCTCCACAAAGGCTGGGAAGAACTTCCTGAACAGGACTACGCAGAAATTGTGGGCACTGAGCAGCTAAAACCCGGGATCTGTCTGCAAAGTGGTGGTGGGCAAGAAGAGAAGAGTGCATAAATCTTACTGCTGTTCTGTTGCCTCAAGTTGCCTTAAGTTTTCTTTATATAAAAAAGCAGAAATGCAACTTTTTATTTAAATTAAGTGTGGCTTCTTTTTAGTTTTCAATTTTTTGGTCTTTTGGGGGAGCTCATTATAAGATGAAAGTCTGAGGCATTTCCACATCAAAGCTGTACTGCACTCTGCATCTTGTCACAGGAGGGAACAGACAACCTTGCAGACCCATAGAAGCTGCCAGTGTCCTAGATCCTGGTGTTGTTTGGAGGATTGGAACAGGGGGTTGTGAAGAAAATAACAGGAAAAAAAACCTTTGGATCTGAACTGATTCTTTGTGAAGAACATATTGAGGTGCTTCTTAAAGCCAGATTTTTGCTTAGCTTCTTTGTATCTTGTATTAATCTGTTACTGTACATAAATTGGAAAAAAAAAAAATGTCCCTAGCATTCTGGGACTTTATTCTTTGGAGTTACAGATTCTGTATGATTTATGGACTTAAGTATCAATTAGCAGGAAAAGCAATCCTTGGAATCTTGAACAATTAGTGTTTTAACAGACACGAGCAACACCAAATTCCACTGGCCCATAAGTCGTCACCCACTGTAGGGTTAAAATCATATTTACCCCAAACTGTAAAGGGACTGTCCAGCAAATAGCAGCTTAATCAGGGAGCAGAATGGAAGGGAATAGGAAGGTAGAATGTTTTTATTGGTTTTATTTCCTTTTCTGATTGGGAATGAAACTGGGTAAGCCAGAAGTAAGTAGTTTTATCCAAACATACATAACAGGAACCTAGACAGACTCTCCTGCGACAGTCTGCATCTACTCTTTCCAAAACAAAAATGGTAGGAGAGATGTGTAGGAAGGTGACTGAATGCTGAGTGGGCTCAGTGTCTACAATTTCATTTTCTCTACATCATAGGCACAGAAAACTGCCATTTGAACAACTCTCTTTAGGTTTGTACTTATTTGTTGGGAAAAAATTACTTCAATCTAATTTATCTCATGAAATTTCTACAAAACCACTTTGTACTAAAGCATTAGTACAGAAGCATTAGTACTAAAGCATTAGTAGTGGAGCCCTCAGCACAAGAAGGACATGGAGCTGTTGGAGCGGGGCCAGAGGAGGCTACAAGAATGATCCGAGGGCTGGAGCAGCTCTGCTGTGAGGACAGGCTGAGAGAGCTGGGGCTGTTCAGCCTGGAGAAGAGAAGGCTGCGGGGAGACCTGATTGCGGCCTTCCAGTACTTAAAGGGGCCCTATAGGAAAGAGGGGGAGAATCTTTTCAGTAGGGACAATGGTGATAGGACAAGGGGTAATGGTTTCAAGCTGAAACAGGGTAGGTTTAGATTAGATGTAAGGAAAAAATTCTTCACAATGAGGTTTGTGAAGTACTGGAACAGGTTGCCCAGAGAGGTGGTGGAGGCCCCATCCCTGGAAACATTCAAGCCCAGGTTGGACGGGGCTCTGAGCAACCTGATATGGGTAATGGTGTCCCTGCTCACTGCAGGGGGTTGGACTAGATGGGCTCTGGAGGTCCCTTCCAACCCAAAACATTCTATGATTCTATGATTTTGAAAGTTTCCTATTAGGTCTTATCCCAGCCTGGTTTTATCAGAAATTGTTGGCTTAACTACAGTGAAAAGCATATTGATTATTTTAAAAATTGTGCCATAATAGCTTAATTACTTTTTTTTTTTTTTTTCTGTAATATTCAAGCATTTCACAATGATTTTATCATGACAAATGCTATGCTCTATTTCTATTGATTTAGATACTGGTGAGATTCAAGGAAATTTGGTCACAGTATCTCATTTTTTAAATGTTCTTAAATTTTAAAATACTTGAATCTCACAAAATACACTAAAAGAACTATGGAACATCCATTAAAATACAGCCTTTTTCAACATACTGCTTCTGTGCTTCCTCAATTCTTAATACAATCTCTAGTTCTGACCATACCGATTGTATCTGCATATAAATATAAAATACCAATATTGGTATCTTTTTATTCTGATTTCTCCAATAAAATTGAGAGAAAGCATTTTGAATAGACAGACAACCAGATGAAATTGTGTGAATGAAAAGCTGTAACACTGTACACCATAATACAGGTGCAAAGTAAGACAGTAGAATGATAAAAGGTAGCAAGATACTGAGAAGCAGAAGTAGAGAAGTGTGTAAGATAATAGAGCTTGGAGAACTCTACCACTGTCCTGCTTTTCTGTCAGTCAAAAATCTTGTCAGGATTGAAGTTCACATCAGCAGCAGTTCAGTTGCCTTTCCATATCTCTTTACTACTGCCGCGCCACTTACAGCTTTCGCGGGTGACAGATTTGCTTCAACTGCTCAAATAAACATCAGAATGTTAGTGGCAGGGGGGGGGAGGACTAACCCCAACCCTTACAAGCCATTTTAATGTCAAACATTCAATGTCATTTTGGCCATGCAGTTATTACTTTTGTTGATCCTCCTGAGTGCTAGTTTGTCGAGACCCTCACTTTTTACAAAGAAGCAGCAGCGTTAGTGTGAGCTGAGATAGACACACTATCAACAGAGGCACCGAATGACGGTTGGGGTGTATTGCCTTCTTACAGCACTGACCACGCTTTTTTTTTTTCTCTCCATTTGCTGTCTGGTATTACTCACAGCATTTCCCACAAAGTGTTTTAAGTAACAAAATGACCCTGTTTATTTTAATATGGGCAGTGTACCTAGAGCAGAACCAAACAGTCTACTTCTGGATAACGACGTTTGCTTCTTTGTATATCCTTGGTTATAAATGATACTCCATCTTCTCTCCATTGTTCCCTGTGGTGGACTGAAGTCATTAAAAAGTGCTTGCGCAGGACCTGTTGTGAGAGAACAAAGTGTCAATCTCTATCTGTGTCTTCTACCTATGAACAACGATTAGCTCTTTGAAAGTCATTCACCCACGACCCAAACCTCTGAGAGCTGACTGCTGCAATACAACCCCAGCAGGAAGGAAAATTGCTTTTCCACACTTCATAAAAATCCTCCATAACCTAATATTCTGATCTAGAAGCAGAGCTGGTTGCCTAGACTTGTTTTCCCTGCCCAATAATAATGTGCTCTAGCCAATGTGCATGCAGAATGCTGCTATTGATTTCCTCGGTCTTCTGTCCTTCATCGTGTTTTACCAGTGGCTTTAGGAGCCAGTAAGGATCGTACAGTGCCTACTGCAATAAGGCCTCAAATAAATACTTGTATTTAATGTGTACATATAGTCATGTTTAAAGAGAAAGGTGAAAGAAAATAAATCAGTTCTAATTCCAGGTTTGCCCATGTAAACCAAGACCCTCTCCACTAACACCACAGTACCTATAGAGAGAAGGTACGTAAGAGTGGGAAGCTGGAGGCACTCTGCTCCATCGGGATCCAGGGTTTCTGCACAGAACATTACATGGGTAATATTCACTGTCAGATTATGACAGGTGTATTAGCATTAAAAAAAAAATATTAAACTAAGATATACTCTTGTATCCATGAATGAGTTTCTTTCCATTGTGTCAGACAGTCATCATCAAGATCCACTAGGCAGATCAGAGACCACATTTTTGCCTTTGTCTCTTTATGCCGCTATACTACTAGCGTGTCTCTGAGCTATTTACTCATCGGGAAAAAATGGGTAATAACTAGTGGAAAGCCACATATGTATACAAACGCTATAAGGAATAAAACCAGTTTTGTCAGTAAATATTTCACTCAACAGTTAAACAAACTTTAACTGTTTACTTATTTAAAACATTTACTTACTTAAAACTACCTGGAAACCCAGAATGGGTGATAAATAACTCTTCAGTAATGTGAGATGGAGGTTGGTATGAGATTTGGGGGTAGAAAATTTGAGGAGGAGGAGGTTGTGTCAGACTGCATGCTCTGTAATTGCTGCATATCGGAGAAGTCAGGGTTCTACTCAACTGACAGATGGTATAATGAAACTAAGGCACATACTCTATGCAAACATTGAGAAAATGTTAAACATTGATATATACTTTATTGACTCATGATTCCTTCTTTGCTCATTATATCCGTGTAGCTTCAAAATTCCAGATTGGTACTTGCATTGTTGTAATGGTGCCATGGGATTAAGACACCCTTCTGGGATTCGGGATTTTCCCTGGCACTGAAAGGAAATATTTTGTGGCAACTCAGACGAGTATGTACCACAGTACTTATAATAAATTATGTCTGTAGTGGAAGGGACAGCTGTATCTGACCCATATAATAATCATTGTATATATTTTCCTCTCTGGAATCTCTCTCATGAATGGATCAAGATACTTATTAATCTTTCACCTCCTTCTTTATATTAAACTGATTAATAACTGAAAACATTTTAGAATATGTATGTACATTAGAAAGATCCTGATACAATTAATGTAGGTTGCTGATTATATAGTTTATTAATTTTAACTTAATGAAACATGGGCCGTCTCATGCTTCAATTAACTCATGCTTGTTTTTCTCTTATGTATGTGGTTTTAATTGTAAGTAGAATGAAGTGCTTTTGAGAAATAAAAATATAAAAATTGTAATTAGAAAGTATTTATGGATAACTTAGAATAGAGAATACACTACTAATAACATATTCCAAACTAGCAGCTTATGGGTCTCATTTGATAAATCTTTCTGAAATGCAAAAGAAATAGCACATATGGATGGATGTACATGAAAAATATTGACACCTAGATGACGCTCACAATTCTTTTTAACCTTGCTGAAGGACAAATATCAATTGACCGGTTGTCAAAATCTTTTTAGCCCATTATTTCTACAGGATTTTCAGCCACATTTGGTCAAGTTAGTACAAGAGCTTTTTGCGCAGATAAGTCTGTGCCACCTTCTTCAAAATGTTTGCTGCTTTTCTGTTTTCGAGGAAGCAATGGGTGCATCGGCATCTTACAGTCCCCACAGCTCTCACGTACCAAATATTCTGAGGCTCCTCGTGACACTTCCAAGCTGATGATAGCTACACATGTCCTCCTCAAAACTGATCAGAACTGAACAGTCTGAAGGCAGTTCACAAATGAGCCACCTGACGGTCAAGAGGAAAAGCACTGCAAGGCTGCACGAGTGTGCAAGTCACAAGAAATGAGAACAAAGCTGACCCAAGACGCCACAGGAACATAAATGATCTTCCCCAACTCCAAAGGTAATGGAAAGCCTGACAGTCCTGCGTGCCACTAGCCACTCTCACTCTCCAGCTAAAGGAAATAAATACTGGTATCGCATAAAAGCCATTTTTAAGGATAGAATTGTCTCTGTCCTTTAACAGAGAATGCTTTGCAGTATTCATTAACTTGGTATCACACATAACAGTATATTGTTTATACCTTTTCTTTCATCCTCACAGTTTGCACTGCATTGCATACATTGTAGTTTCTGCCACTGTATCTGGTTTTGATAGAGGGAGTGAAATATTAGTCATATCTACAACCCTAACCTCATTGAGCTACTCTGATGGTTAAAACCAGATGGTATAAACATCATCGCTGTGGTTGCCTGATGTAGGGCTGGACATGGGGCAGCTCAAAAGGTGGGCAGGGTATTTAAGTTGGGTATCTGGGGGTTATGGTGCTGCCTGCATCGACAAAAGCTTGCCATCGGTCACAGCATCACGGCTAGCCTTCTGTCCCCTTCTGGTGATCACCACAAATGAGTGAAAAAGAAGATTCAGCGAGTCTAATCATCTGTCCCTGCAGCGCCGTACAAATTTATCCTATTATTGAAACCAATAGACCAATATTTTACAAATAATTTCCAGCAAGGGCTGGATTATCAATACCTCTCACAAGCACCCACTAAAGAAGTTAAAAATCCATTTATATAAAGACTTTGATACTGGTAGCAATAAAGGTAACTAATTCCATAGGGTACTTCTTACCTGACTGCTTGCTTAGTTGGGAGAACCAACAACTTTTTAACTTTGAGCCCTTTACATAGACCAGTAACAGAATGCGTTGGACATCAGCATGTAACACCACACTCAGACTCGAACTCTGACGAGCAGTATCAAGAATGCTCCCAGAATCACAGCTCCGATTCCTGTAATTTGCTGTAATTGTGTGAAGCAACACCTTCCTTGTAATATCAGTCAGTAAATCTAAGATGAGAGCAAATCTTTTAATATTCCAACTCCAGCCACAGTAGAAGCTGTTTTTCCGCAGGAGTACACCCACTAGAAATAAACTAATAACCTAGAGCACCTCTGGCATCAATCACAGCATCAATCTTCATAGAGGAAAATTCAAAATTACAGCAACGAGTCAGTTGAGTTAGAAAAATTCCCTACTAGGAATCCTACACTATAAATAAGACAGAGGGTGCAATCTGCAAATAACCTAATAGAAATACAACTGTCTTCAGATGAGAATAATGCAGAAATCAGCACACCTTGGTAAGAGTGAAAATGAGATTGTCAGGATATTGAAATTCAACATTAAAAACCAAAAGATAATCTTCAGAAAGATCCCAAAGCATTTCTGAAAGAGTTGTTCCAAAATTGGTGGGTGACATTAACTACAGTAGAAAGAAAAAAGGTGAAGGGAGTTTTTTTAATCTTGACACAGGAATACTCAAGAAAGAAAAATATAGAGTAGCACCTAGATAGCAATGAGGAAAGCATTCTTTTTCAATCAAAGTATGGTTCGTTTAATCACAATCAGTGTACTTGTGTCAACCAAATTAATGACTAATGGCTAAAAGACCTTACCAGCCTTGCTGGAAACTACCAATTGCTACTTGGCCAAATGCAAAACACCTGCTAGCTTTAAGTGACACAAAGTTTGTAGGTAAAGGTATTACTTTTGGTTAGAAAAGGGGGGGGAAGGGGGGGAGAAGCCAAAACCAACAACCCCCTAAACCCTCAGAGGCTGAGTTCAATGAGGTAATTTCATCTAATGTTTAGAGAGAGCTGTTTGCAAGGGCCCAGATGAGGCTGTTAGCTGCCGTTGAGTGGAGGAGTGTGCCAAATTATTGCCTGTAAAACAGTGAGAGGCCTGCAGGAAGTGGATGCGGGTTAATTGTACAATATCAGAAAACTGATATTTCTACTGGGTATGTAATTTTTAACATGCAGTACTTTTCTCCTTTTCTTTTTTTTCCCCCCAGGCTTGCGGGATTTTTTGTTTGTTTTTGGCATGTTTGTTTGGGGGTTGGAAGGGAGGGCTGGTAGGTGTTTGGTAGACTCAGAAAGAAGAAAAAAAATGTAAAGAGAAACTAAAATTGGGTTGTTCTCATTTTGTGTGGCACTGCTAACTGAGTAAGAGGGTCTAACGTGTTAATTTGCTCGTAACTTTTCATGCTGAATCCTAAAGAAATTGTGATTCTCTTTGACATGATCTCCTATCTCAAAAGGGGATCATCACACTGCATAAGGAACTGTGTTTGCAGGGCAATGTATTTGCTGACAGGAAATGCAACCCCATCTTTATCTGCATTTATTGATGAAGTAAGCGAGTAAGTCAAGCGATACTTATTTACACTACTGTAAAAACTACATAGATGAGGCCAGTTATTCTGAGCTGGAGAAACAAAAAAATACATAATCTCCCAAGGAGTGGGAAAGGGTAATTGCATACATATCGTGGACTATGGTTTCTTTCATGGTTTATGAGAATTTTTCAAGTTTGAAATCAGCTTGCCATACCACATCCAAGCTGCAATGAATAAAATCAAGTAGGTGTGAGTAGCTGGTAGAAAAAAATGTAGTAGCTACAAATTGCTAATTTCTCATATACAAGAATATCATTCTACTGTTAATAAAATATCGCTTAGCTAATTTTTTTCTTCTCCCATCATAAAGCAGTGTTTAATCAAAGTTAAGCACTCAGTGTTTAATAAGCATAGATATTAGCATATACTAATCACTTAGCAGTTGTTACAAACATGGCTTAATCGAACAAAACGCTCGTGGGGCGGCAGGGAGATGAACAGCGGCCTCAAGCCCGGCACGCCGCCGGGAGGCTCCCCTCACGGCTGGGCCACAAGCCTAACCTCCACCATGCTAGTCCTACACTTCACGGCCCGGCCACACGTAAACCTCATGGAGCAGCAGCTGCCATCACCTTATCTATGCGACTTTGGAACAGCTTCTTTCGTAAGAGAAGCGTTTGAAAGTAGGTTTAGCTCTGCAGTTTTTATAGTATTCTCATTTCAAGCTGCAAGAGCTGGAGTCAGGAGCCCTCCACAAGAAGCGTGGTCCAGACAAGTGGGAAAAGCTCATCTTGCCACTGCCGCAACAAGCAATTACTGTAAGTAAAATATCCAAGACGAATGACTTTTCATTTCCTAGTTTTGCTGTTTAATAAACAGTCGTTGTTTTGCCTCGTATGTCTTTCCATTATGGCAGCTGAGGTGGTGCAGGTGGGCACAGAGCCCGGGGCGAGGGCCGGGCTGGGGGAGCCGCGGCGGTGTCCATCGGGCGCCTCGGCCCTGAGCCCATCTCCAGCCAGAGCTCCGGGCGCCCA
>KL288283.1:0-14441 GCA_000699545.1 Podiceps cristatus | reverse complement strand
CAAACCCACACTCTTTCAAGCCCCATGATTGACGCAATTCTGTACCCGTTAAGTTAGAAATACAAATACTACACAATATTGCAAGGAGCTGCTGGAAAAACGCACATCAAATTTGCTTTATCTGCAGTGACATCTCCCAGCGTTAAGACTGATACCTACTTGCGAAAAGGAGTTTTTAACAGAAACTTTAAAAAGAAGCTGCAGCAGTGGAACAAGTACAGAAATCAATTCTATATTATACACATCTTCTAATGTCTTCTCACCACCTTTAGGTGTGCAAAGTGACTCATGAATTTCTTTCAAAACATCATATTGATTGGTAGGAAACAAAGTATCAGTCCTAACTTCAAATATGACCTTTGAGGTGATACAAAGCTTGCGTAATTAGAATTAATTCAAAGCTAAAAGCCAAAAATCCCCTTCTACAGATAAACTCATTCCTCATTTTACACTTGTCAGATTTGGAGCTTGATTAAGAGTCCTTCCAGCTTTTGATTCCCATGAACTTTGAACTACCAATGGTGTGCAACAGGATGCCTTTTGCCCTGCCTTTAGCAGTGACAGATTCTTTCCTCTGCTTGAGGAGAGCCAGAAATATTGTAAAGAACCCACCAGCAATGGACAAGTGAAAAGAGGTTCTGATCTACATCCCGCTCTGAAGTAAACTATCATTCTTTGTTTAACATTAGACGTATGCATACTGACGTCCAGGTAAGATAAACACTACCTGCCAACTTCCCTTGGATTTGTCATGTGTTTTCTAGAAGCAGCTCCTTCATTATTTATTCATTTATAAACATACACGCACACACACAGAGTTGGTTTTTTTCTCAATTGCACTGAATCTATTTGCTATTGTTTTTCAGAATGTGTCTAGTATGAGATTTAAAGTAAATCCTTTCCTTTCCTTGAATATTCTCATCTAAGGGAAACACAGTGCCAGAAGGACTCATGTACCATGTGCAGACTTCATGGTAAAGTGTAACACAGAATTACCATTTGCTGCAAAAGTGAGGTAAAACAAGTACCTGAAGACCACAAGTTTTGCTCCTAAGCTCCTAAACTAGTGCAAGTGCATGGCATGCTTTATTTTCCAGTCTTACTGTTGTTTCCTTTGGGCTTTTCAGCATCTGAACATACCAATTTCAGCACCTGCTTCCTGCTTTCTGCACAACCTCCAAGTAATAACCATGATCATTTTAGACAGCAGTTCTGTACTAATGCCCACATCTTATGGCGGGACTCATATCATCTGTTTGATATCGTATCCTTTGATCTTTCTTACAGTGCTAATTAGCATCTTCTGAATCACATCCGTGTCACCGTGAATGAGTTTAGAACACAATACAGAACACACAAACAAGATGCTCAAGGTAGCTTGAAGCAAGCAGTATGATACTCTCCTATGAACAAAATATAGAATCGTCTTTAACACAACAAAAATTTCAGTAACTTCCAGGTGAGTATTGCCAACATATGGTTTTGTGGAAATGAACGTGTGTGTGCTATTACACGTTTTCCTTTTCCAGTTTTCAACTTAAAAGGTTAGTTTTTATGTAAAAAGTTCTGTTTCATCGAGACTAGTTAATTTGGAGAGAAAATGAAAAATAGGATCTTTGTCATGGAAAGAAATTTCAGCCCTACATACTGTTAAACTGCTACAGTTCCACTGTCTGAGGAAAAGAGGCTGCAAAGAGAGATGCTAAGTTGGAGCTGAAGATGGGAAAAGAAAGGAACTGAACTACAGTTCAAGGAGAATGGAATTTCTCTTTCCATTCCCACAAAGAACACAGACCCAAATAATCTTACTTTTGTCCCTTCATACGGGTCATAAAAATTACCATCAAGACTGAAAGGCCAACCTGCCTTAAAACCCAGGAGGCATTAGCCACTCCTCCTCCTCCCCGTGATGCTTAAGTGTCATCCTCTTTGTTTAAATTTTACCACATACAACAGAGCACGTTCAGCTCCATTTCCCTAGGTACACTGCTCCTGATATGAAATACATCAACACTCTGAATATACATTTAAAATTGTACATGACTTTCATTTATTCGCAGCCTCTGTTGCAGTCAGCCACTCTCACATGTACTTTTGTACTTACCATTGGAAGGTCTTTGAGAATCTGTATACCATCTCCTGGACCCATATGTGCTATGTGGTTAAAATTAGTTGGGTTAGAAATTAATTTATTTCGCATTTCCGGATCGCGTAGCATCTCCCTGGAAGAGAAAATACTTTATTTAGATATTTTGTTCAAGATGAGGATGGACAGTTGTCAGACATGTACAGCTTTGATTATCAGCTACTGTTAAATGGAAAGTAACTATTTAACCATGTTAACAGTGATAAACCCTTGCTATCAGCACTGGCATGGACAAGCTTCCAGCTTGAAGAGAGGGCAAGGGGCCAGTTTGCAGAATGCTGTTTGCAGGCTAACAGCCCATGGCCAGTAGTTACTAACATTCAAAGAACATACAAACACTATGAGCTGATAAAAAGCTCTGTAAGATGAGTAAAAGCAGAACTCATTTGTGATGTATTACAAAGTGGAGATGAAAATGAAGTACAAAATATGAAAATAGAATTAAAATAATACTGCAGTACCTTTCTCAGTCTGTGGTCAGAATTAAAAGCTCTTCAAAATGGCAAGGATGCATTTCAGAACTCAGGATAAATAAAGTTTTAAAAGACCAAACCACGATCAGCTCAAAAAACCAAGACAAGAACTGGAATTTAATCTCCACTGTACACAGATGTTACTTTTCTTAGAGCCAAAAAGCAAGGAAAGCTGGGAGCCAACCATCGGCAGAAGACGCTGGAAGTTAGAAAACTAAAATACTCAGGTCTTGGAGTGTAGCTTAGCACAGTAGCAGGTCATCTTTAGTGAGTGACAGTAAATGGTCAGTAACATCCTCTGCAAACACTGTGAATAGTGCTGACCTATTTTTATTGCCATATGGAAAGTATGTGTGACCTGTTAAAAACGTCTATTAGAAACACATCCTGAAGTCCTATGTCCTTTGAAGACATGAGTTTTCTGAGATTTATAGAATGTTTATGTACTTAAATCTACGAATCAAAAAAGCAGATGCCTTGGAATACGGCTGAGAGCAGAATTGCCTTCAGAAAGAAAAGCAGAACCAGAGTCTGAAAGTAATTAATCCATATGCATAGTCAGCAACGTAATCCCCTTTTGTAAGGTGTTTATTACAGATCTTTATATACACAGTATATACGCACACCTATGTACCTGTATACAGTATGTGGAGACATGCATTCCAAATTACAGCTGTTTCACATAATTAATTGGAAGTAATGAATACTCATGTATCCAGTGCACAGCCATATCCAAACTGCTATTAACACAAATTAAACATTAACGCGGTAGCAAAGAGACAAAAACATCTGAATGGGCATTCCAGAAAGCAGTACATGTAGTAGTACATTGGCATCAGTCACCGTCCTTCAGGGCCTACAGGCATGTACAGAGGACAAGTACATGTTGAATACCGACCTCCTCTGCTGCATCCTCTCCTCCTCTGGTACTCTGAATGAATAGCGGCGCTTGTTGTTGATGTTTCGAACCATTTGCTTCCGGCTGTTATCTGATGTCTCAGGAACTACCAGTTCATCACCCTCTGAAATCAATATAAATATGATGATCCAGTGGGACACTTCATTAGCTATTAATGGAATTTGAATTCAAAGACATTTTCTCCCTCTGCTCTTGCTAGTGTTGGACACCACCCATTTCCCATCAAACCTGAACAAATGCTCCTCGATTTACGGGTTTTCTTGGTCACTATCTACTCTGTTACATAGCAACAAACTTAATCCTTCTTCACACGCAAGCTGCTACAACGACATTCTCAAAATACCACTGATTAATTCTTTCAAACAAAACATCTCAAACTTGCTTTGGCAGTTCTCACTGAAAATCACTAGAAGAGTCTTGTTCTGCCAGTCATCTGGAAACTCAATGCAAGATTCTTTTTCATTTGTTCCCTGCTCCAAAGAGACTACTCCATTTGAAGTATTTGAACATTGATGTATTTTGGTGCAACTGTGGGGAAAAAGGACGATTTTGTCCACACGTGTAGGCATTCCACCAAGGCATCTTTAATAAAGACACCAAATGTATAGTGGTGATAAACATACAATAGGAGCATTACTTTGAACAAAGACTGCAACTGCTCTGGAGACTAAAGTTACGCCTAAGAAGCTTGAACATACCCAACGCCTACTGCTCACTGCCAAAACAGTTTTTGTATGGAACTGAAATCTCTTCTTTCCTTAGGATCAACTGGAGATTTCATGAACTGTGAGATCTACTGGTTAAGTAGCTTCAGAAAAAAACTTGCAGACTTTTAAAGAGATATACCAGGATGATACTTTTCTCTTTGGCAAACTTTTCTGAAAGACAGTAAGAAGTGTACAGGAGCGAAGCATCAGCCTTACTCACTTCTGATCCTATGCTCTCCATTTTTTTTTTTTCTGTTCTGCTCTACTTTTAATGTTCAAACTTTATTAGACTTGAGAATTCTCTATACATACATCCACCACATTGCTCCTTGCTACCACTGTCATTCCTTTATACTAATTTGCTAGCCATTTAAATAAACACTGAAACACTGCCAACAGCACTGTGTGTTTCTGGAGTGTTTATTTCCACTATTTTCCGAATAGTTTTTTTTTAAAAAATATAGCCTTTGTTTGTTAAAACAAAGCATATCCCCTCTCCACCAAAGAGGTTAAACAAAAGGTTAAGGAAATTACTCAGAAGCATGCTTAGGAAATGGGCTTTAAAAAGAAAAAAAAAGAAGGTCCAAAAGACTCATAACAAAACCAGAATTCTGAAGCTAAAACTTTAGCATACAATCATATGTGGGCCTGTTAACAAGTTATGGATATGTAACATTATATTAATTTCTGATCCTTGGGCAAGTTTTGTTTAGGTTAAGAACAATATTAATTTTAATCTAGTACTGCCAAGATCACTATTAAAGCCTCTAATTGTGCAGACGTTTTTAGATAGCATTCTGGCAGGTGATCTCAGATTTGAAGGTAGCATCTAGTCATTCTATTTTCTATTCCCATTCTTCATTCAATATTTAAAAGAGAAAAAATAAAGTTCAGAGTATCTGCCTAGCAGTCATCATGGCAACCACTGTGGAATCTATAAGCTTTAACTTCCTCCCAAATTAACAAGCTTTAACTTTCTCCGAAATTAACAAGCACACATATGTTTGAGAGATCACTTTCCACAATGCAGAGATCCAGGCCAAAGAAAAATGCTCTTTCTAAACAAAAATTTGCATGATGAAAATTGACTTCTGTTTACTTACCTGCCATTTTGTTTTTGAAATATATTAACCTAACTGTCTCCAGGCCTAAAAGGTTTAGTGATCCTTCTGTATTCAAGGGTCGTACCTGAAACAAGGAAAAGGAGTCCTTGTAATAGTAAAAACTCACATTTATATCATGCATCTTCTTCTGAAAGCTCCAAGGTGCATTAGAAACTCTATAAAAGGGACACTGTTACAAAGCCAACGGGAGCAGAACAGCGTAACTGGCTGGAGCAAAGCCTGCCCACATAACAACTGCAGGCTGGAGGGAGCAGTGTCTCCCATCGCCGGTAACACAGGCCTGCTCTCGAGAGTAACAAGTGTGAGTCATTACAGCCACGAAGCAGAGTTAAAAACAATTCTAGGTTTTAAACTTCAGTTTGGAAAACGAGTACCGAGGGTGTTGCCTAAAATTCCACTTAAAGACATAGGCTTAACACCATTCCTCCCAGCATTTAAATAAATAGTTCTGTTAGAAGTCTACTCTGTATAACAATTCAACTTTGTCTATTAGATGCACAAAGCAATAAGCTGTGCTTTTGTTTTGTGTTAGCACCATGTCACAATTATGCTTTGCAACTTGATTAGAGGATACACAGATTGCTAAAACCTACTGGTATTTGTGATTTCCAGCTTCAAAATGAAAGAAGCATTCCACTCTCCGAGTGTGCAAATTGTGTTAGAAACAAACTCTTCATAATAAGTTGCCATTTTTGAGTCTCCTAGATGTGGCTTCATTCATTAAATGGGTAGTCTTGAGCCAAATATTAATCAAAGTACTAAATCACGTTCTGCTGTGTAGGAAAAAAATGCTCCACTTGCTTAATAACTCAAAGTTTGGATTTCAGAAAGAGTAGAGGAAATTCCCTCTAAATGGCCAGGTTCTTCTCTCCTTAAGATGGTTAATAGCTGAGCACCCTGACCTTTGCATTATTTATCCTGATGGCATTGCTGTAATATCCTGGTCTGCACCTGACGTGGAAAACTGATATGCAGAGACTGAATGACTAACGCAAGACCACAAGGGCAACTTCTTGTAGTTCTATGTCAGTGGAATGCCAGTAAAGGAATTATGTTGACATGAATACAAAGTTGAAGTCAGTCCAAACTATGGGGGGAAAAAAACCACTTTTCTTTTTAGTTTCCAAATACAGCTGGGCAAACACCTCCTAAATACCAAGGAAGAGTGAGTTTTTCAAAAACCTCTTCCTTTTGATAAGTGATCCAAACTTGCCATCATCCTCATTTTAATATTTGTACTGGTTGAACCAAAGTGTTCTAACTCTATCTGTCTACAATGTTCTCGAGCAGCAGCAGAAGGATTTCTGAAGGCCTGTTTAATTATGTTAACATCCACCATCTTCTGGCAGTAACATGATGCCATCAGTCCCAATGAAGCCATATGCAATTAATACCAAGAAACTGCTCTCTACAATATCAGTATGTCTCACATACTCATAAGCTCTAGATTGACCATTCATCTAAAACAGTGGAACCACATGCAAAATAGATTTCATATCTTGTATTTTGGCCAAAATGCACTAGTGTCTTTGCAGTAGCTCTTCTTTTACTTCATTTATGTTTCAAAAAGCAGTTTTAACGATGGCTTCTAATATACTTAAAAACCCCAGTATGACTGCAGCAAAACAATATTGAGTTTAGATATATTCTTCAACTGGTATTGAAACAGCAAGTTACCTTTTTGAGAGGAATAGTCTGAATCCACTCCATGGAGTTCACGTCAAAGATATCAATTGCATTTTCACTGTACACAGAGAGGTATGGTGCATTGTAACCTGAGAGGGAAGGATTAGGTATAGTGTCATGTGCTTTTAGACAGGGCTCAAAACATCCCATTTCTCATGGTTTATTTATATTTATTATTAAAAACCCAAAACAAAACCCAAACACCCCACATTCCAACAATCTTTGCAAAATGTGTTTTAACTCAGAAATGACCACGAAATTTATTTTGAAGACAAACCAGCACCACCAAAAAACTTAATGCCTTCATGATCTTTCTTTTAACTTTGCAGAACCAAGCTACTTTTTGAACTACAGGGGATTACAGTTTGCTCTGTCAAACACTGATGTGGTTCAAAGTCTTTTTTTCTTCTAAAAGCCCTATTTTTAAGAGCTTGTATTTTGTACATGATGTTGTAGGAAAATATATTGTTGTTATTTAATAACTGTCATTTGGATGAACTGAGCTCTTAGTCTTTGGACTACGTACTAAATGAACATCAGATGGAACTAAGCACCATGACACAGTCATAAAAATCATCTTGTTTCCTTCTAGTTTTAGTTCTCTTATTTTCTGGATTGTAAGGAGAATTCTTGTGCTACTTATCTGGCACGTTTCCCCAGCATGAAATTTGTTCCACTGGGACCACTTCTAAGGGAGAATTCAGTATTTCCATGTCGGCAACAAGACTGCCATGGTCTGCCAAGACTAACAAGAGCATCCAATTTGTGTTTAAATGTAATAGTTTTTGCTATAAAATATACCTTCATTCTGAATTGGAATAATATCAAGTCACTTCATTTAAAGCAATCAAAGAACTTTCACAAATATCAATGACTGGTATGAACTGGTCCAGTATGAAATTATATATATTTATACACACACACGTGAAAATACCTGGGTTCAAACCTATCACAAAAATCTTTTGAGTCATTCATTCTCTGAGTCCACTGTAATAATCACACACTTGCTTGAAAACCAGAAGTGACAAACAGCCTGTAAAAGTTGCTCCTTCCACATTCAGAAGGGGCTTCACTCAAACAAGGTGAAACATTCCTCTCCTCTGTAGTCTGACTGTACTGCTGTCACAGTGGCAGTCTGCAGTAGGCAGACTATTTTAAAAATCAACAGAAGACTGGGCTCATTCACAGATACTCTGAGGACAAATTTGGCTAATCTTTATCTGCATTCAGAAAGACATTAAAAAGACAAAGATAAGCTCTGCAGGGTTTTTTCCCCTCCAACTATCACAAAGGTAAAGCCCCAACTTTGGAAAACAAAAGTAATAGATGTTTAACGGTTCTTGCTGTAAACGAAAATCTTGGAAAAAAAATCACAGTATTTTTCCCTTAAGGTTATGAAATATACTTTCTATACTGCCATACATTTTATTTTGGAAGGGAAGAGGGAGATAGAGAGGGAAAAACTTAAAAAACTGGTTTGTTTTTTTTTTAAAAGGTAAAGAGAGGAGATGAATGAGAAGAGTGTCACAAAAACCTGTCGAGGAAGAGAGAATGAAGGAGTAAGCAAAGAGAGGGGAAAAAAAAACCCGACAACCAACAAAACCAAACCAACCAACCACAAAAAACCCCAAACACCCCCAGAAACCCAAAACAGTAAGTAGGAATAAACACCATTAGAGAAAAGCAAGTCAAACTACCAGATCCTGATGACTCTGAACATCAAGAAAGCTTGAATCACAACGCTGAGCCAAAGTACAATACATTTCCAAGACTTTAAATTACAACAGTCCAGTATCAGTGGCAGCAGATGCATAAAGATCCCATTAGGCTCTGCAGGACCTAAGGCTTTTGGCTGTTTTAGAGATCAGGCCACGTATTTAGAAACTGGGTATCAGTGAAACCCTGACCTTTGATTCGTCTTTGTGCTACCGCAGTACAGGTCAGTGACAGAGTTGTCAAAAACTAGCGTAAATGAGATCAGGATTAAACCCTCTGACTAGATTAAAAATGCTGACAGAAGCTGAGAGCGTTCATTTACCTGTCAGGTAATTATCCTTGAACTTCACTTCCTGTGGATATTAATACAAGCAGTGATCACTTCAATGTATAATAGCAAGTACACTGACACACACGGCAACTTACAGCAGGAAGATGGAGTTGCGGGCCACATCAATTCTTGTTGTCTAGATCTTCGGCCCTGGCAGTCAACGTAAACCCCTACGCTGCTAAAACACAGCAGGTATTCTTTATTTGAGATTTCGACTGCACAGATGGCATCAGTTGGCTGCTGTGAGATAAACGATAGCGTGTGGTCATCTGGATGGAGCAGACTGTATGGACTGCCTTCTCCGTGAAGGAGATATTTTAAGAAACCTGACTGGTAGCCCACACAAAGACGGTCATTGAAGATTGACATCCACTGGACATTCCCCTGGACTTGGATCTCCTTGATCTTTTTGTGACGTGTCTTACTCTGATTTAGTTCATAACAGAGGACCTGCCTTTTCATAGCTACACACAGGCATGTAAGAGCTCCGTGGCGCACATGTCCAGAAACTATTGACTGACAGCCTTTTGTCTCTGCCAGCTTATAAAACTCAGTCTCCCTTCCATCCAGGGCAGCCATAGGGAAAAGCCGCACGTGACGGTTTCGTCCTGAGATTACTGCAATGAGCTGTTCATTTGGGATAAGCTCAATCTGATGAACCTTCTTATTGTCACCAACACGGATAATCTCTAAAAAACAAACAAAAAATAAAACAAAACCCCAAAAATTCAAGTAAATAATGCTGAAGTTTGAATTGATTAAAACGTATGTATTTGTAAAGATAAACTATGAAGTAAACCCAAGTAATCCCCTTTATTGCTTCCCTACAATATTAAAAAGGACAGAATTAAAACTTGTATTTTAATAATACTAGATGTGGCAATGCTGGATAGACCTTTGGCTTTTCGTCATCAGAAGAAGGGAGGAGCAGATCCGATGCAGTAACAACTGCTGTTATTATTTCAGTATTCATTTCAAAAAACAGTTTATAGCCACAAAACTACTGAATAAAGGAAAACCCTAAAAGAACTGAAACATACAATTAAATACGTTCCTTGTTGAATTAGCTTGGGCATCTGCCATTATACCTCTTACTGAACGTAAGTTCTAGTTTCCAATACCAAGAAGGAGGTTACAGAAAAGATTGTGTCAGGCTCCTTACTGAGACGCAGAGCAGGAGAAGAGGATATACTGGACACAAACTGAAAAGGGGGAGGTTCCAATTGGATACAGAAAGAAAATGTTTCATTGTGAGAATAATTATACTTTGCATCAGGCAGCCCAGAGAGATCGTGGAACCTCCTTCCTTGGGCATTTTCAAGACCTGACTGGTCAAAGCCCTGAGCAACTTGGTCTGAATTCAGTATTGAGCCTGCTTCAAGCAAGGGAACAAAACCTTCAGCTGTGTTACAAATGCCAGGTCTTTGCTACTGGAAAGGATACCCGAAACACAAAGCACACAGAACACCTTATGATTATCAGCTCTCACATGGGGTTGTCCAGCTGATAATGTAGTAAAACGAGAAAAATGAAACCAGAGGATATTGAAAAAGAAAAAAGGTTACAGAGTCACTTTTGGATTATTTAATATTAGGGAAATTATTACCAGTTCCTTATCTCTTACCGTCTTTGGTGACATGCACAACAAATAACCCTTCTTCATTCCCCAAAGCTATTCTTTCATGGTCTATGATATTAAAAAAAAAAAAAAAAAGAAGAAGAAAAAAGGTTATTTTTATTTGGAAATACTGCTTCAACAATAGTGATAATTCTGATTAGCAGTTCTTCAGTGTCTTGAAACAAACAAATATAAAGCCAAACCCAAAGCATTAATGTAAGAAAAAAAAACCATCTGTACCCTCCCAATCTTTCAAAATTTCTGAAAAAATTCTTTTCTCCTGTTAGTAGAAGTGACACAAAGAAACATAATTTTTAACAAACCACTTAAGTGTACTACCAACTTTGAAATAACTACAATACCACATTTAAATAATTTAAAAAATCCAATTTTTAACGTATTTTATACAGCAGCATTTAAAATTACTAAGTTCATTCCCTGCTTTTACGTTTTCTCTCTGGTCCCACAAGCAGATTTTGTGAAGTCAGTAATTTTCATCTATTCTATAGTGCTAATTTTGCCCAGTTAAGGAATAACGTTCACAGAATAACAAAAGAGTAATGTCCAATTCTCAGTCAACATTATTCCTGAGTATGTGTGAAGAGGGGGGAAATTCTTAAAGATCTGACAAAAGTTCTGTGTAGTGAATTGCACTTCTCTCTCAAATCCATAGACATTTCCACATGGAATAAAACCACTACATATTAGACTCTATTCAGTAAATAATGCCATTTAACACATTTTTGCAAGGAAAGCATACTTTTAGCATACCCATTTTTCTTAGAGATTTCCTCTTTTTCATTTCATACCTATGATTGCTGCTGACTGTGTTGTTTTGATGAGGGGTAAGGTGCTGTCATACGCTTCTTTGGGAACATAGACTGAGCGGTCTTTGAGTTTGTTCTTCTTCAAGATCCTATGCAATTCATTCAGCACTCCTACCCACTTGCTTTTTTCATTCTCACCGTCTGCTAGAATCAGGATTGAACACTTATTACTGGATGCAGAGAGCTGGGAAGCTGTGACCTGGGAAATTTTAAAATATGTATTTTAAGTCATAAGCAATAAAAAATTTCATCATGATAAAGTTTAAAAGGGATGCCTCTAAGTGTCCTTTTAATTAACTGTCTGAACTAAGAATGCAAAAATTTCGCCTTAGTTAATAGAAAACACTCTATCACAATCAAGAACACACAACAGAAAAACCTGTAGATGTGAATAACTCAGCAAAGAATTGAGAAAACTTTGGCTTTACTCTAAATGCATTTGTATTTATTCTATAATTCTGAAATGTCTGCCCTAACTAAGGTAGCCATCTGTTTCTCACAGCAATTTTATCATGAAAAGCATTTCTTACAAAGTGTTCTGTATTTTCTTAAGACCAGTAGTTTTCAATTGTAATTTAATGCAATAGGAATGGTTTTTATGGAAGAATGATCTATAAACCTTTTCATGTATTTGGTACAGCTACTAAAAACGAAAGCCCCTTTTGCAGGCTTATCTCCCTCAGCATGCAGAGTGATGAACAGTCAAAGTCGGAAAAACAAGGAGTGAAAAACAGTGGTAGAGTAAAGAAATGATAGGGGAATTAATCAGACACCAAAGATATTTCACTGAGGCCAAAGCTTCAATAGAATATCTAGTAAAAGTAAGAATAATATTAGAAAAAGCCAATGATGGAAAAATCTTGATACCAGAAAATAGATATAAATTTTGATGAGTATTTTACACTAAATTTCTATACTGACTACCTGATGAATGGGAGTTTTCAGAGATCCAATGCATATACACAAAGAAAATACATATAATAAAGGCTTCAGGAATAATGCAACAGATTAAACTGAGAAGCAGAAGGCAACTTTAGGAAAAGAAAATGTAGAAGGTCATGAAGAACAGAAGAATTCCAAATGACTAACAGCAGGTTGAAAAAAGTATGTTTTATTGTGAAGATTAAAAAAATAAAACCCATATAAAGGGGACATGAGAGCTTGTCTAAATGTACCAGTGCTATTTTTACTGTGTACATGATAGATGTACAGATCCTTACGCACTGCTGCTGCTGCCATGGATACCACATGGCCAGAACTTGCAAAGGAAATAAAATACTAGCAAGCTGTCAGTGAACGCACACCACACTGTGTAACCCTGTACTTCTGGGTCATTAGGTTCAGGGTGTAATACTTACCCTAAAGATACAGGGGATATCTTTTCGATTTGCATGGATGACATCTGAGGCCAAGACAGAACTCACTGAGAACTCTTCATCCCTTATGGAGACCACAAACATTATTGGAAAAGAGTTAGAGAGAGTAAAATCTGTATGTTCGTTTTTTACTTATATTTCCATAGTACCAATAGCCTTGTTTCGTGAAGGACACAAGAAGACAGCACTGAGATCTAATTTTGAAAATTACCCTTTCCTCTTTTTCTGCAGATGAAACTCACAAATGCAATGTTACATAATTAATTCCTGGTAAATGTTGATGGAGATAAATCTATTCAGAGTATCTGGTTTTTGTTTGTTTAAATTAAAATATTAAAAAAAAATATCAAACTTAAAAAATAAGACTGGACCTAGAACACCTTTCTAACTCTTTTATAAAAACCCAAACTCGCTAGAAGCTATAAGCTACAGCTGTTTTAAGACTTCCTGGATAAAGTTACTAATTCAGAGATGTGCTTTAAGTAGTTGGTATGTTAAAAATCCTCAACCTTCAGTGAAGTTGGTAGCATTTCTTCAGTAATACTAAAGGAAGTGGGAACAAACTATTTGCCCTTCTGGATCACAAATTGTATTAGTTTTATCCTATAATAAAGTTTTATCTGCCTTTCAAAACTCTATTCAACCCCAAAAGAATTTTTCTTCTTTATTCATTCCAGTTCTTCTACACAGCTGAACAGATGCATTTTGGCACATGAAGTAGTAATGGAAGTTTAAATTGCCACATATAAACACACAAATGGAGTTCAGGCTAACTGCAAATACTGCTTTTTTCCAGAAAATCAGAGGCTCTTGACATGGATTACAGTGTTTCATAAAACCTTTGAGCTTGCTTACTTGTTTCACAAAAAGGAAAATCAGAAAAAAACCTCCCAGTGCCCCTGAAAAGCTCCCACTCGGCACCAAACAGCTTACCTCATGTCTATAACCTGACTCACTATCACGCTGGGCTGCGATGCTTTTCCTTCTGCTACATCATATAGGAAGAGTTTAAAATCACAGATCACTGCCAGTGCTCTCTGCCAACCTTTCTTTACTCCAGCTGGTTTTGGTACCTTTAGCAAAATAAATTCTGATCAACTCTCTGTAAGCTTGCATGCAACCAAAAATCAAACAGACAGTACAAAAATCAATTCTCTCATATAGGCTGACAAGCTTTTATTCAGTGATAACGTTAAGCAACATAAGCAATAACACAGGTGCAGTAAGAGCATCAACCATGGCCATTCAGACACCACAATATATTATTTAAAAAATTCACAGCACCACAGATTCTTTCTTATTATTTCACAAGCTCATTCAAAGGTACATTGACAAATATAAAGAAACTCATCCCTAGCTGGTCAACAGGAATATGGCCAAAACTATGTTGAGTGATTTTTTTTTTTTAGTATTTATATACAACTATCCACATCAATGACCCTACACAATACTAGCATCAACAGAAAGACTCAAAAACTCACGGGCCCTGGAAGATCATAGAATCATAGAATGTTTTGG